>OX421972.1:114749417-114832816 GCA_949128135.1 Parasteatoda lunata | reverse complement strand
ACTGATGGTGGGAGGAAGTTACTTTAAAAATGGCGTGCATTTCATTTATTTTGTTGATATGGTGCAACCAGGTTATTGATAATTCGTTCGTGAATTAATTGATCCTTACTTTTCCGTCTCAGAAAGAGGGCAGCAAATGTAAAAACGAGTTAGAATAAAATTAAAAAGCATCCATTTGTTGATTTTTTTCTTATAAAGTATACGTGTTATATAACCCTGATTGGAAAGCCTTTCCTATTTTATAAAGAAGTGTTACTACGATTTATTTTATTACTCCCTACTTTTTATTGGTTCATTTTTTTAAGCTTTCTATAAAAAAAAAATTTAAGTTATGTTTAAATTTTATAATTATCGATTCAATGAAATCTTTTTAAAATATTCATTGGGTGGTCTATTTTTATTAATGGTCTGTTTCACATTCAACAATTTCGTAATGCAATTATTATAGTTATGAAATTATTATAGTTTAAACTAAAACGGATTTTTCTATTGTTTTACTTTGTTGAATATTTAATAAAAGTTATTAAAGTTTGATGGGTTATTTTTAAATTTTATGAATGAAATAAATTTTGAGATGAAAGTTAGTAATAATTTTCTAAGATTGTTAGACATAAAGTACCCAATCTTTAGTTAAGGCACTTATAATTACTGCCACTTGCATGATACAGAATATTGTTTCTTTTTAATTTTTGCCTAAAGAAATTTTTGCTTTTTTTGCTCGCATCAAAATAATGTGAGTGTTATTAAAACAATATATTGCAACAATTTGATAGTTATCGAAACTTTGCGTTGAGTGAAATTGCTAAGAAGTCGTACTAAATAGTCCTAATAAAAAGACCGAACTTGATATTCCAAAACAAAAATTATGCAAAATACGATTCTGTTAAAATATAATTAGATATTATGACTACGTGAACTTCTTATAGCACAGTTTTAAATATTAATAAAAAATCAGTGCTATTCTGTTCGGGATGTTTTTAAAATAGATTACTATATTATAACTACAAACTATATGTATTATCCAAGAAATATAAATGAATAATAAGGTTAAAAGCATCTTAACGTATTGCTTCAAGTTCATTTTGTTTTCTTCCTCATAAGAAACCTATTGCTCATTTTCTGTCTTTTAAAAATAGTTTTAAATAGATGGAAAACTCTTTCATGATCAAGTAAACTATAGAAGTAATATGGCTAAAATATATCGCGCAATATATTACTGAAATGTTTATTAAGATTATTGCTGAATTATCTATAAAGAATATTACTGAAAGCAGTCGCAGAGTAATTAAGGAAAATTATTAACAAAACGTAAATTATCACACCAAAACAGTATTGATGAATGGTATAAAAAATACATGCAGTCAAACCGCGGAATAGTGAACATCATTTATAGTGAACTCCCGATTTAGTGAACCGAATTGTTCGCTCCCCTGCATTGCTATACACATATATTATTTTCTTGTGGATATAGTGAATCAAAAGACAAGAGGATATTAGGAACTTTTTTCTGTCTTCGAGTGAATTTTTTTCCTAATTTTTTTTGTTAATTTTGAAGTTCCTACATCAGATACATATACCGATTTTTAAAACCTTCTATTGAGTGGAATGTAGCCATAAGCATCTTTTCCTTGTTTGCTTCTATCTCAGTTTCTCATCCCTAAATTCTTTGTAAGCAAGACGATGAGTCATAAAATTGAAAGCTAACACATTTTTTGTTACTACATATTTTTTAAAATTATTTTTGTATTTCTTTTTATGGGTCATTTATTTAAATAATGTGTAATAAAAAGGGGAGCAGTTTGGAAAAAATGAGTTGAAATTGTTTGCGATAAGGATATAGCGAACTCCCAGTTATAGTGAACCGAAATTTCGGTCCCTTGAAGGTTCACTATAGCGGGGTTTGACTGTATAACAGATTTTTACAGAGCTTAAGTTGGCGAGAAACCTTTGCATTGGTTGGCCTCTTTCTCAATTTCGTTTCGAATTCGTTAGAGTGCAGAAGATGTGGGATTGAAGTAATAATAGATCAAGCAGTTATTCACGTTGACTATGCCAAGTTATTAATTGAGCATTTATCCACCGTGAAGCGATAGTATTTTCAGCGCCAAAGCAGCTTAAAGTTCCGTCTCTTGAAAGGTAGTATTGCTTTTTGAAGAATTATTATTTCATCATTTATTCCCCTCTTGTTTATGAACTGAAAAAAGGGTAGGAAGGTAGTGCGAGGTGGAACTATTAATTAAACCATCTACTCGAGAAAGGAAGGTCCTCTACAAAAACCAAACAAGTGTTTTATTTTCCCCATTGCTGGAACAAGCCGGCCCGTTCGCACCGGCAGTTGGTGCCCCATAGATTGCATCGGCAAGAGGAGTTTGCGCAGCAGTCATTGGGTTTGCCGTCACAGCCACCTCCTCGTCGAATGCATGCCCGTCTACAAAAGAAAAAGAAAATATTAATACTTAGCAATTGTACATACGGCAATTATCAAAAAAGAAAAAAAATTTAAAAATTTGGTTCACTACAGTGCTAGTGCATACGTGATGCATCGTGAGACTGTAATATCTCTCTATGTATAGTTTGTCTACGGGAAGAACTCCCCCGGCACAAAGTCTGAGGCCGTCTGCTGCTATGGAAATAAGAATAGCACCATTTCAGGATGGTAGCTTTTCACTCTAGGGTTAACTCAGAAGACGGAAGAGAGATTCCCTCTCTTTCGCTGCCCCGAGTCAGAACCTGTCCTAAGCAATGACCCCTCGCCCTTACTTGAAATAATTATACCTCGTTACTATAGTCACAGCCGCGGGTCTAGACAGATGGCTAGGAGAGTTGACTTTATTTTAGATGAACTATAAAAATTCTGAAAATATCACACATCTTTTATATTTTACATAAATAGGGTGTTCCGTAGGGACCGACCTCAAGTTATGAAAGCTTTGCTTTAAATACCGTTCGAATTCTGTCCTTGTTCATTTTAAGATTTAGAGCCATAACGTTTGAAAAGTGTTTTACTTTTCCTATCTTGCCATATTTATTGTCTGGTCAGAAATTAGCTAGAGGCTTGCGAGGGGTGCTATGGGGCCATACATATGTACAGTATATGATCAATAATATCTCCATTCTAACGCTATTATAAGCAATTAGAAATATATACATGCATCTTTAAATAGTGTGCCACATTGTGGGCCTTCTAATTTGTCTATAATTATTTCTTTTGGTACTGTAGTACTGTATGTTATAATATAATACTTGTGAGTTTTCAAATGCAGATAGCAATGACTTCTGCGAATATGAAAGGGAAGCTAACTTCAGTTTTTTAAAGGAGTGTTAGAACACTATTCAAAAATAGTTTTCATATTTCAAAGAAAGGGTTAGCTTGGTGCTTTATATAAATTAAGCTAAAATTCATGAAATGACCACAGATAAGCATATAGGGGAGAGTCGGGTAGCCCCGCCCACTTAAGGACTATTGCTTATATTTCTGTATAATATTGAGTAATAATCAAGATTTTTGCATGTTTCTATTGTTTTATCATTTTATTAAATAATACAAAAAAATAAACCAAAAAAAGAATAGTTTAAATTAAAAAAATAGAAATTTAAAAAAACATGTTTTTCAGCTCTTTTCAAAATGTGTCTGGTAGCCCCGCCCAGTCACAAAAATTATGTTTTTTGATTGTTTTTTCAGGTGTAAATGAAAATAATCAATGTATCGACAATAGATAAACCTTATTTATCATTTTTATCACAATTATTTTTTTTATTACATATTTAGTGAAGTTTACTTTTAGTGAATTCTATCATTTATTAACAACAAATGTTATATTTTTTATTATTAATGAATATTAATATATTATAATAATATATATTTATATTAAATATTTAAAGAAAATAATTTAATTTAAGCAAATCTTTCAAACCGTACATTTATCGACGAAATAAAAGTGTGCTGTGATACCTAACATTCATGTGAGCGGGGCTACCCGAAAACCAATTTTTTTGTAAATTTGTAATTACTCGAACAATTTTTCACAAATAAACTACGTTCTTTGTGCAAACTGAACTTAAGACTACATACTTTAATGCCGTATGTATTGAAAAAATTATTTTTTTAATATTAAAATGAAGTTTAATCGAAACATTCAACCAATTTTTCTTAATATCATGACAACTGTATTCAACATATTTTCAAAACTATTGTTTACCATGTTACCAGCTGCATAAATACTTGAAACTTTGAAAATAATCTTTTTTTAATATAACAATTATTGTCCAATGGCCCATTGACTTGAAAAAATATTCTATACATATGAAATTGACATTGGGCGGGGGTACCCGACTCTGCCCTATATAAAATTTAGGTTCTTTATTTAAGATCCTTCTTCAGTGTCCGAACACAGATGAAATAGGGAAACACAGAAAAAAAACAAGCTTCAGCATGGAGAAAGGGATGGACAAAGTTAATCAATAGGGTAGAGTAACAAGATCCAACTAACTAAGCGAACAAAGGGAGATAAGAGAAACAGTGTGGTAAAGGTAGGGTAGAAATCTCGGATGTTGTAAGACTTAGAATCAAAAGATGATGGATTTCCAAGCATTTTAGAAGAATTGGATGTTAAAGAGGTCCTTGTCTGAATTATAAGAATTTTTGAAAACATTAGATTCCTCGAAATCTAGAAATGTTGATTTCCTTTTTCGAAAAGTTTTAATACCCTCTTTACTTATCAAGTATTCTATTCTTTAATATCACTTTGATTATCCCCCTTTTTTTGTAACTTGTTTGTTCCGCATTTTTTGAGTCCTGTCTACGCAATGTGTCCAGTGATTTTTATTAACATCTTAGCGTAATCCAATTTCTAATATTTTGTTTTCATTTTTACAAGATGACTGCAGCATCGCAATTGTTAGTCTTTGCGATATTATTCGTATTAAATTATTATTATTTTTAGGTTTGCAAATATATTGAGAGTATTGTTATTGATGTCAATTTATTACTATTAAAATAAAAAGTTTTCAAGAAATTCACACTTTGTTTCAATTTTAGGGCAGTGCGTGAATACTTAGCCCAGAGAGACGGGATAAAGATTGCCGCGATGAATGTGTTAAGAAATCTAATCAAAAAGGAAAGTAGTAAACTATTAGAAGTCGCAATAACTATTTAAAAAAATAAGAAGCTTTTTAAACACTGACCAATATTTACTATAATCATTACGAAAAAATTAGGTATTGAAACTATCTAAAACTTTTTCGTTTGAGTATACAGTTCAAGGGCGGTTTACAATTAAAAATTCTTAGGTACCACTAAACTATCCAATTGGTATCTCCAATATCAATGTTCAGTTTGACTTTAGGAAGATTTTTGTTTTCTTAGTAGCATTTTGGTATACGTTATACCTCCACTAATCTACTTTTTAAATATCATGTTTTACGAGAATTCTAAAATTATATATTAAGGGCTCTTTTTACGGAACATCTAACAGATTTAACACGTTGGCAAAAATAAATTGATTGTCTGTTCTTTGTTTTCTGCCAGAGAGACCTAAAAAGCTGATAATTAATAAAAATTTTGTTTAGTGATTGATCATGTGCAAATGATCGGAAACTAATTAACTGTAACAATTAATTTCCCAATAATCTGACGTTGTATTTCAAATCTATATACTAAATATATGAATACTTTTGAGCAATTCCACAGTTTGTCTGGCACCTGACTTGTGCAAATAAACTTGAACTATTTTTCCATTAATTTTTCTTTTTTATACGTAGCTTATTTCTTTTATTTCAAGTAAAACTTCAATCAACAAAATTAATTGAGCGTCAGTGGCGTATATAATTTTAATGCTTCTTCTTAAAGAAATTGGTACTATTAATCCATTAATTTTTCTCAATCAATCAGCACAAATCTCATTTATTTTTATTAAAAAAAAATTGCCGATTTTAAATAAATTTCATCGTCAACTTTTAAAAAGCACAGCTGGAAATAAAATAAACACGGAGTTTCATATAACTTTAGGAATATTAATTTGGTGAGACCGTTTATATTACCAAGTTCACGTTAATGATAGAGTTTATCCGACATGAACATAAATAATTAGATATTAAACAGCGTACAAATAAATTTTTTTTTGTTTTGTTAATGAGAGATGTAAGCTTTCAAATCACTGATGTTAACATTAAAGTCTAAAAAAAAAAACAGATTTGTATGCAGTTTATTATAAATGAATGGTGAGTTCTAAGCCAAAGGGGAAAATTTCATTTTTTAAATATATCTAAGGAACAATCTAACTGAAATTTTTAAGCGAATTTTAGTTTCGGATGTTTAAATTATGCCTTTCATCTATTGTCCTATTTTCTGGACGCTAGCACCAGATGCTCGGCGTTATAACAGACGACACACTCGTCGTTTTATTTTTATAGATTAGAAAATTTATTTAAAAACAATATAATTTCTAATTGCCTTCCCGTCACGCGGATTTGGTTCTATCTATTTTAATTTTGAACTAGTTTAGTCTCTAAGTTAGATAACTATCGAAATTGTCCAGATTGCTCTTGCGATTCAGGGCTAGTTCACTCCCCTCTTAGAGCTACGATTTCCCTCCTCATGACGTCACTGTGTCCACAGGTATCGGAGATCGCAAGCAAAGATAACTTCGCATCTTTCTCTTTGTAAAAATAAGTTAGACTTTTTCTGGTTATTAGCTTTCAAACTTTACGTAATTAACACATTATTTCCGTTCATAAACATAGTTCACAAAAACTTTCTTGGCCATTATATTAAAAAAAATACCATTTTAAACTTATAAAAATATTTTACTAGTTGGCGAAAATGACACTATAAATACTTTATTTTAAAAAGTTCAGTTTTATTTCAATTATTAAGAAAAGCATATATCGACACTTTTTTATCTACATATTCTAATATAACAATAAGTTGAGTTAAATTTAGAATCCCTGATTTTAAAATATGCCGTTAATAGCAATTTGTTCATGCTTATTCATTAGGAAACATCAACCTTAAACGCTAATTACTGAAACAAAATAATAATTTAGGTTCATAATGACATTAGAAATTTTACAATTGTTTATATATATATAAATATTGTTTATATATAAATTTAAGATATAATTTATAGATATTTAAATTTAAGATATAATTTATAGATATTTAAATTTAAGAGAATATAATTTTAAAAAAAATCAGAAATATTTACAATAACTACATTAAAAAATATGTTATGAAATTAGGCGAATTTCAACTATACACTATATATTTAATTTATTCTTTTTACTTACGTTTTAATTTTCTTTGACTTTATCCATTTTTTAATTTTTTTCACCTGCCTTTCTTTTTGAAGTAACGAGGCGGTTTCTATTTAGATAACGAAATTTTTATAAAAGTTCTTAACGATAGAAAAAACGTATTGCTGTTTTATATTAACTGTGTCATTTCGGAATCCATTCTTTACATAGTTGTTCATTTACTTTAGGGAACACGCGGAAAATTATATTTTTTCCTTTTGTTTTTCTATCAGAATTTTTGCAAGTTGCAATCGCGCAAACTGGCATTTCGTTAATAGTTTTAAATTTTTGTAAATTCACTGCGAAAACTGAGGAAAGTCATAATAGAAAATAACAAATGTCTTAGAATATGTCACAAAAAGAAATGCTCCCATATTAGTTAGAGCTAGTAAGGCCGAAAGCTCTGTTCTTGAAGTAAAAGTTCGAGCTTTGCGCCATAGTGACATCACTAGAGAAAATCGGAGGATTGGCGCGGCGAGAGTTTCTTCAAAGGAGTGAACCAGCCCTTCCATTCTCTTTAGCCCTGCGTGCGATTAGCCTCTACAAGCTATTCGCGTCACCTGTGGTCAAGCACTCGCTGTAAATACATCAAATCTATAATTTGAAATACTTAACTGATTGTAGCCACATTCAAAAATGACTTTTATATACCAGGTTACCTAGAAGTGGAAGTAATTGAGTATACCGATTTTTGTTGCCCGTTTGTAAAATGTTTTGTTGAAACAGCTTTTTCACAATTAAACTTGTCTTCGAATTAACATAATAGAGTATAAAGATCTTGATAGAATAAAATATTCAAGTAAAGCTATCATACTTTGTTAAAAGTTATTACTTATCTTAGCATAAGGTAACTTAATATTATTTTTTTGCGAATAATTTGAATAGTTAAAAATAATTTTTAGGCAAGAAAGAGAACTTATTCGTAATTTTGAAATTCTGTCACATAAAGATAGTTTGTCGATAACTCTATGTTGGATCTATAAGATGAAACTTCTCTCAGCGAATTTCTTCTACCCGTAACTTTGCCGACTTCGGGGTTGGTATTAAAAATGGGCAGCTAATAAATGACTGAGGCGCAGTTCGTTCAGTTGGCTAAGTGTTAACTACGTTAGACGCAGGAACTTTAGTTCAGACGTGCTGACTAACTGCACATCTTTTATTTTATAAATTATGCGTACCAAGATGCGTAACTATGTTTAAAAATACATAAAGTGAGCAGATATCTAAGCCGAGGTTCGATCCGCGGAGCGTCCTCAAACACTTGAATATATTTATGGACGGTATTCGAGTTCAATTTAGCCTCACACTAAAAATGCAGAAAACTTGCATGATTCAACAAGCGTCCAAATTTTCAGAGTCAGCAACATCTAAAATTATGGAATTTTCACAAATTTTCAGCAATGTCTAAATTTATGGAAAATATTGATTTTATGTGCCGCGAAGATTATTTTAGTTGAAAACTAATATCGGAACTATTTTTATTAAACTTAATTTTATCACCGAGTAGTTTTGGTATATCATATGATAATCAGCAGTAGTTTAACACACGTAAAATAACCAAGTCAAGATTCTTGAGTGTCCCATCAAAATTATTTGCTGGTTTCAGTGCAATTCATGATGGTCCAACATCGTTTGCTCACCATTATCCAAAATTTTACAATATACGTTCATGGTTCTTGATATGTCAACAAAATTCTATCATTCCATGCTGGAAAATGCTACTTTAATACTATGATGGTTAACCGTTAATAGAAGTTATATTCTCATGGACCAACTATCCATGATGATCCGTGATGGTCCATGATGGTTCCAACTATGCCTTTCCATGATGGTTTAATAGAAATTCCTGTTGGTTCTCAGGAATATATCCTAAAAACAATTTTAATTTTTTTTATGTTGGAAAGTTTAAATGAAAAAATCAGTCCGAATTCCGAACTCCTACATTGGGGTGATGGTGGTCCATGATCGTTCCAACATTTGATTTCTAAGAAACTATGATAGAAATTTTTGATGGTTCAACCTGAACAACCATCAACACAAGTTTCTATTCTGATGTTACACCATCTTAAACCAGTCAGATATCCTACATTGGGGCAATGATTACTTATGTTGGATACTATCAAAAATATAATGGTTCATGAAGGAACTATTGATGGTTACCATCAATATTATGTCGGACCATCAAAGGAAAAACATAAAACCTTTTGACTTGGATAAGCTCATAATTATTGAAACTTTCCTGAAATTATTTTTAGCCAATCACATAGATTTGGAATGGTGCTTTTTTTGCTTTTCGTTTGTATTCCTCTGTAAGAGAAAATCTCCCAGAGTCTCAGTGAGGAAAATAATCTTTATTTAAAAAAAAAAAAAAAAAAAAACCTGCACATTTTTGATATTTCACTGCATATAAAAAATGAGATAATTTAGTAGGAAATATGTTACGATTTGAATACATTTTCTATTTTTAAAGGGAATAAAAAGTTAGAGAACAACTGTTGAAATTCGAGAACTGTCCTCAAGATTTGTTACAGAAATAAAAAATCTTGTATTTTGAGCTATTTTTATTTCTGAATAGCATTTAAATTAAGTGATAGATTTAGCGACAGTTTTTTTCCCTGTATTTTTTAAAAATAGTCAAGTTTAGGAAATGTATAAAAAACAAAACTCCGTTTAATGTATCTCACAAAAAAGAATATTACGATAAACTGATTATATTCAAGAATTTCAAATTGTTAATTTTCTATTGAGAAATGTGCTGTTTGTCTTTTTATTTTTATCTATTTTTAGTTATATTTTATTTATTATTTTATTGTAATTTTTTTGTGAAGAAATTTATTTTCTGTAGGTATACACAGAATTCATGATACCGATATCATGAATCCTGTGACTGATTTTCATGATTTATGATTTTCATAAAATCTAAGCCATTTCTCGTTTCTAGATTTTCTTTGTTTATTTTCTACCTTTTTTTTGCACCAGGTATATTTCCTAGCATTGCTTAATAAAGTAATAGCTTTTTCAACCGTTTAATTATCGTAATTAGTATTGTTTATGATTTGCCTTATGTTTCGAGCAGTACATTAAATTCACTTTTCTTAGACTCTTTTAAACCATCCCCTGGTAAAGTTATCAAATATGTCCATAAAGTATTATACTGATAATGCTGATTCAGACAGTGCTCTGTAATGCATACTTATCAGTCCTCATCATGTTTTCCAAGTTATTGTCACTGTAATCTTCTGAAAGATTTCGATCTGTAATAAAATAAAGGAAAAAAAAGTTAGATTTGCATTTCGATGACTGAATTTTAAATTCCAAATGTAAATAAAATGTCAAAATACACATTTATGGTGTGATAAATACACACCATACATAAGTCATATAGTCATTAATACGTGTGCGCACGTGTAAGTTATTATACATTTTGGAACTGGCTAATTCATAATGTGTAGTTAAGAGTGATGCTTACTTACGTAGTTAAATGTTTAAAGTTATCATTTAATAAACGCACATAAGATATAAATTAGCACTTTTTTTAATTAGTCTAAAACGGCGTTGACATTTGCAAAGAGCAACGGTGGCTCAGTTTATAGTAATCTTGCCTCCCAACTGGTTGATTCGAACTCTGTTTCTAGCTCGAACCGATCACGCTGCAGACGTAAAATATCCTCTTGTTGCTGGTCTAACCGTAGTAGATTTTCGTGGTTTTCCTCTCCATGTAACGCTAATGAGGATTAGTTCCATTAAAAAGATTTTCACAAAAGCTAGTTTGTCCCAATTTTAGATTCAGAAGTTTCCTTGTCTTCTGATTTGAATTCAAAATTGCAAGGCTATGGAGTTAAATATTGATAGTTGTGTACCCAAAACTGAGACTGCCTTTCAACGCAGCTTATAAAATAAAATTATCCTGCGACATCTAAATGGATACCTGTTCTTAAGGTTAATCTTAATGATTTAAGCTTTGCTCTGCTATCTGTATCCCTACAAATATATACCAATTTTCGTAAGTTCAAAGCTTGACACCTTTTTAGTAAGTGTGATTTCAAAAATATCACACTCTTCTACTCTGGCCATATAAAAACCTACGGTTCGGTTTCACGTTCGGTTACGTTCAATACGGTACACGTAACTTCATATGTATGAGAAAAATACTTACCAAGAGCTGGTGGGTAAGGTACTGCAACCATGCTGTGTACCAACATGAAAGTGACAACAGTCACAAACAAAAGATAGGACTTCATCATTTTGACAAACACCTATAGTAAATGAAAACAATATTAATTCTTGTAATTTACACATTGAAAACATATGCCCCCTGATAAATCGAATCGTTCATTGTAAATGAGGTGCAATTCCTAATTGTTTCAAATATGTTATTTTTTTTTGGCATAATTGTATCATATTCATTTGCATCTTTTTTTTTTTGTTTTTCACATCGAAAATCATAGTTAAACAAACTGATAAACAATATATTGCCTATTAACCGCTTCCCTGATTATCCCAAGTTAACTCTGGTATTGAAAATATTTATTCCGCGAAAACTCGGGCGTAGCAGAATTTGTCACTACGTTTTCTTTTATGACGTTTTTACTCGGCCGGAAGCAAGAAACAATAATAATCTGCTGTAATTGGAAGTTTTGTTTGGGAGTTTTACTGTTGGATTGTGGGACTGCACACATGTTTTGGGCGATTGTATATACGATGGTTGTTGAATTTACATGGAAAAAAAGAGTACAAAAAATTATTTCACTTCGCGTATAATTTCACTGGCGTTTGGAAAGTATCACTTAGTGTTGTACTTTGTTTCAAAAACTATCAAACATATGCTAATATTTAATTTTTTCATTTGCCGCAGATAACTCTGGATAGTGGGCCAGAATTGCCTGGTCGGTAGGGCGTTGGGCCCTAGTCCGAGAGTTCGTGGGTTCGAACCCCGCCGGCCGAAATCTCCCCGTGTAGTTGGTGACTGCTGCACGTTAAAATTCTGTCGAGTCGCCAAGTCCTCCATGTTCCCATAACAAATCAATACCTCTGGGGGTACTGTATTGGAGATTGATCATTCTCTGATTCAGGTCAAAATTACGATCTGTGGATGAATGAATGAATGGATGTACGAATGGGTCCGCCCTATAAATGGGTGTGACGTATGGTGTGGCAGATGTCGAATTCTTGGCTATAGATGGCGCCACTGGAAAACAATAACAATCGCACCTCCTCTGCCTAAACAGGCATACGTCAACAACAACAACTCTGGATAGTAAACTGATGGTAAATAAGATTTTTTTTGCACACAAAAGAAAATTAAAGTTCAACTTAAAACTTGTGTTTAATATTTTGTTTTAGTTACTTGTATCTATTAATGAAATAAAAGAATATGTTGAGTTTTTGCATTTTTTTCTCAAAACAATTGTTAAAGGAAGCGGATAAGAATGTTTTGCTCAGAGAAAAAAAAAAACTTTGTAAGGAAGCAAAGTTGTCGTATTTTTTAGTAAGACATTTTATCTACTAAAAATATTTTGTATTTTTTATGCAGATATATTAATAAAACTTGACCAAAAGAAAATAAAAAGATTCATAACTGAGATTTCTTCAATATATTCGGCAGTTTTGAATACTTACAGCAAAAAAAAAATTGTTTTTCAAAAATTTTGTTTTATTAGTTTTTTTTTTAAATTCTATTTTAGCGTTCATAGCATTAGTAACAAAACAATTATTACTTCTTTTTTTCTCGTGCTATCATGAAGCTCTTACGATGTCTTTTTCAATTTACACTGCTGAATTATTTATTGATAGCATTTTGCTCTGAGTGGGAAATCATCCTTATTTTTATTCAGGCTGAAAAGTAACACTTTATCTATTGAAAACATTTCGCACCAATTCAAAAGTCACTATTTTTTTTTATTGAGACTGAAAAAGAACATTTATCTGAGAAAAACATTTCCCACAAATTAGAAAGTCATTCTATTTTTATCCGAACTGAAAAATAACAATTTCTCTCTCTTATAGAAAAATAGGCTTGTATTTTTTATTCACACTGATAAAAAAAGTTCTATCAATAAAAAATATTTTCCATAGATTATTTTAGCTTAATAAGAGTGATAAATAACACTTGATCTATCTAAATGTTCGTGCAATCAACATGGCAGGTTAATAATACAGTATCTTACTAACTGACCGCAGCATTAAGAACAGTTATCTATCGGATTTGATCCCTGACTTATGGACAAAACACAGATAATATGAACAACAAAACCTACATCATTACATCTCGACAAATATCAGTTCCACCGATGAAATTAAAAAAGATGGCATCTTTACCGTTATTAAATCTTGCGAAGACTATAAGAAGGAAAGAAACTGTAATTTCCTTAAATCAGATCCGCCGCAGTTTATTAGTCCTGAGGCAGTAGCGATAAGGAATGTTTTTGTTATCCTTTATGGTTTAATATCGAGTTTCTGGTAGATTTACTTTACTTTTAATAAAGGATGATGATGAAATGTTCCAAACATTTCGACTTGTCCATCATGAAATATCTAGTCACCCACTGTCTTTAATTACCTAGATATAATCATGTCTGGGTTTGAAATAGAAATGTTTGCTTTTAAAAGTGAAAACGTAGTATAAATCTACGTAAACATCTTTCAATCTTGATATTTTTTCGTTTTTATTTAAAATTGTAGATTTGGGAGTTATGTTATGAGCTTTAAGTGGCGGCAGGAAAGGAGTTTTGCTCTAATTAGACTTTGAGTTGAGTTGTTAAATCAAAAGATTTTAACAACTTTAAGCAAAGAGATTTTAATGTGCTACTTTGGTGCAAAGGAATTTTTCAAACTTTATACATTTAATTTTTTCCTTGAATTCGTTTTTTTTTTCTTATCAGGAGCGTGTTTCCGCTGTTGCGGAAGTATAGTTTCCTTAGAATTTAATCAATCTATTTGACATTTTACGAGTCACTTTTAAATCTCGTTTTCTTATGTTGCTCTTGCTTATGTGGTTGATAGTTTTCTATTAAAATTTATTCATAGTTAGTTTTTGAATAGAATTACCTATAAAATATTTTTTTTCTTATGTATGGCTGTTAGTTTTTTTTTTTCAGTAGGTTTCCTTGTCAAGTATTCCTTTTGAAAATAAGGTATATAAATATATTAAATGTTTTGTGCAAGTAGTTTTTTAAATAGATTTTCCGATCAAATACTTTTTGGTACATAGTTGATAGCTTTTTCAGACTTTTTCATTAGATTTTCCCATCGAGTATTTTGCATGTACAGTTTTAACCCCTTCAGTCATAATAGGATCTCTAGCTTCAAGATATCTGTTTTATAAAGCAATAGAGTATTGATCATCAAATAAAACAAATTTCGATAAGTTAATATGGATTAAGGTTGATGTATGGTATACTGGATGCCAGATGCGAAGTTTAGCTACTAAGTATTCCGTTTGAATGTAGAGTTAGTAGTTTCAAGGAAATCGCTTTTTCAATTCTTTGAATAAACACTGGTTATAATAAATTAAGGAAAAGTTATAAAAATAGCGATAACTCTTCAGAAAGTAAGCCAACCCCAATGAAATATGAATATGTAAAATAAGATTTACTAAGTAAAACTAAAATATACAAACTAGTTGCCCTGCAATGGAATGACGTCATCTGCAGCGAACGTAAAATTGTATGCTGTCATCACAGGCATGCAAATTTCACTGTTACTGAAATTAAATATTTGAGACAGTCAATTTGCAACAATGATCCCTAGGTATAGTTTGTCTGAAGAACTGCGATGAAGATGTATTGGAAGACTAGAGGCAGGATAAAGAAGTGGCTAAATGTGAGTTATTCTGCGGTTCATAGATTTTGGCAAAAATTTTTAACCACAGATTCAGCATCCAGATGGTACAGTCAAGGACTGCCAAATGCTGTGATGAACGCCAATAACCGCATCTCAGTCAGCTGAGATCCTCTCTTAATCACCGGAAAATTGGTGTCAACGTCTATTGCGCTTCACGAACGTGATTTCGTTCGCTAGGTGACCGTCCATTTCACCACGTCATAGAAGGGAGCGTTTGAGGTGGGCACAGAAACATGTTCACTGGACTGCTGACCAATGGAGTACTGTTCTCTTCATAGATGAGTTCAGGCGTTGTTTCATTTGGAGAGAACCTTAGACCCAATACCATCTGTCAAAAAATCGTGAAAGAGATGCATTGTCTGTGATATCTCTTTGGGTGGACGCAAAGATTTGCATGTCTTTCCGCATGGAATCTTGAATGTTCACGTGTATAGAGATGATATTCTTTATGCTTATGCGTGCCCTTATGCCGGCGCAATAATGATTTTGCACTGCAGGACGATAACGCAAAGCGGCGGAGGGCTCGCATCGTGGATGATTATCTTCAGCTGTCATCAATTTAGCGCAAGGAGTGACCAGATCGATCACCGGACTTTCTGCCGAGAAAGTTTGGGATGCTGTAGCCGCTCAGAACTCAGACCCGCGATTGCAACTGCTTTGCAAGAATATTAGCTCGCACCTCCATCGGAACTGGTTGACCGCCTAATTGAAAGCATCGCTGCATTGTGGTGTATTGCTTCTGGAGGTCTCCACTCCACACCGAAGGTACTTTTTCTATTCCAAACTAACACAGCTTAATTATTCATGTAATACATGCGTGACATAATGATCTGCTTAATACTTTTATGCACTATAATGTGCAGTATAATGTGTTTAGGTTGCATTAATTTCTATGTTTAAATTTTTGAGTTAGGGTCATTTCTATGATTTTTCTTTAATGTATGATAACCAGTGTAGGGAAAGCCTAGTTGGTAGGGCACTGGGCCCAAGTACAACAGGTCGTAGGTTCGATCCCCCCTGGCCGAAGACTCTCCTTTTAATAAATGGTGACTGATTCACATTAAATCTGTCCCGTTACGAAGTCCTCCATGTTTCCATAACAAATCATACATCTGGGGGTATGGATCCAGGAGTTTCCTTGTTTTCTGGATTGGTTCTAAAATTCAAGGCTACGGAGTTGAACTTAAGTAGTCGTAAACCAAAAGGTGGGTTTACTGTAGATATGATTATATCTGGGTAATCAATGACCGTGGGTGAAAGATATTTCATCGACAAGTCGGAATGTTTGGAACATTTCATCATCTTCCTTTATTAAAAGTAAAGTAAATCTACCAGAAACTCGAGATTAAACCATAAAGGATAACAAAAACATTATCAGATTTAACCATTCCTTATCGCGACTACCTCAGGACTAATAAACTCCGGCGTATCTGATTTAAGGAAAATTAAATAATAAAAAATAAAAAAAACTGTGTAGTTGAGTTTTCTTGCAATTTCTTTTTCTAAGCATTCTTTCTGTAAATTGTTGGTAATTGCTGTTTAATTTTTATCGGAATTGTTTTTGTAGGCGTTGTTTTTATTTATTAAAAATGTGTCAATCTGAGTAATAATAGTAAATATGTGTAGAAAACTATTATTCAGCTGATTATCTAGTCTGCATATTAACTAGGGTGATCCATTTCTCAAATTGACTGGAGAACCTAAATAATCTGCACACCATTGCTAAACTGAAAATAATTTCTTTGCTGGAACTACTCTTCTCTACGTTTAAATTAACATAATTGCTATTTTCTGTTAACTAGAAAATTAATTTACAAAACAGATTAGTTGATAGAATCAATCATTTTAAAAACTATAAAATAAAAAAACAATAGGGTTAAAAATATTACAATTAACACTAGATTGCCCAAGGGAGTCATTTTGACTGCTTTTTCATTTCAGTCAAAAAAACAATGATATATATAATGACACAATTTCTTAGAATTTTGTGATTTCTTGTACAACATATAATTTTTTTATTGTTAATATTTACTAATAACTTGTTATATAACTGTAAATATTGTAAAAAATATTAAAAATTTAATTTTAAACGAATTTCTTTACACATTAGTTATTCTTTCACAATGCAGTCATTTTGGCTGCTTTTCGGCAATATATAGGTATATACCAAATTTCAATCTTTCTAGAGTTAAAAAAAATGTCATGTTCGTTATTTTTGAAAAACTAAAAATTTATTCCCTCAGTGAACTGATCGTTAAGACACGGTTCCCAGTAGAACACTGAAGTCTAGCATCACTGGCTGCGGTCAATGTGTGGATAGGTGACCACTCGCACAGTTAAATTGTTCCCCGTTAAACAAGTTCCCGTTAAACTGTTCTACCGTGAAGTGCTGGTTTTCGTGCGAAGGTCGTTGGGCTACCGAAGCAGAGGAGTCATCCCCTGCTTTAGTAGCCCAACGGAGTCTGCAAAGGGGAGTCATCCCCTCTGCAGAGGATCAAAAGCGCGATGGCATTTCATCAGATCATTCTCAGGTATGTTTTCCAGACGGTCACCGATAGCCCATTGTGCAGCTCTAGTGCGACGTAAACAAACAACTAAAAATTCAAATCAATAAATACAATCAAACAATCAACAAATTAGTTAATCGGATAAGAAAAACAAACTTTTAAACTTTAACAATACAGAAAACGTCAATATATATTTTCTAGTTAAATTGTGGAAAAATCTTTGACCCTGCTCTTTAAAGGATCAACCTTGTTATTCTACTGTGCATATTAATGGCTTATGAGTTTAAGCGATAACATTTATTAATCAGGAAAATAAAGTTTCAAATAAAACTATCATAATATAGGTATTTATAATTTAATTTATTTAAATGCAGATTTACTAGTTACATAAACAGTATAAATCTGTCTTTTAGAATGGAAGTATTGGCAACGAAGAATATAGTTTCTTTTACTTGCCCTATGACGTCACAGGCCTCATTTCAATCGCTCCTGGTTTATTCTCTTCTGATTTCCATTTCTATGAATAAACTTATTCTCTATTTTTAAAAGATTTTATTTTTCTTTCTTTTTCAAATCCCTTTAAAAAGAGGCGAATAGTTTGAATGATGTGTTCCTGGTATGTAAAAAGGAATTCTCTATTTGAATGCATCGCCTCAGTTTGAAAAAAAAGGCATTTTGTATGCTTGCAACAGATAGCTCAATTTAAAACAGACTGAAATTTTATATTAAATAAAAAAGAAACTTAAAATTTCTGAACGTTTTTTTCATTTATTTCGATAATGTAAGTAGAAAACCTTAAGTTTTTGAATTCGAAAAACTGCCGTCTGACGATTAAGTTTAGAAATTCTCTACTCGGAATGATATGAAAATTGATGAAATCGCTCAATGAAGTTCATGAAAATATATTTTACGACTTATAAAAGTTGGTACCTTGCACGAATTCTAGCTATTAAGTATTTTGTACCTAGCAAAACGTAGCGATGTCTGGTCGATATGAATTCTGCTTCCAGTTTGCATCGATCCTCGTGCTGAACAAATAATTACTTCAGTGGTAGACGTAATATGGGATAGAATTTCCTTGCCGCTGGACTAACCGTGGAAAGTTTTCATAGTCGTTCTCTCGATGCATCGCAAATATGGGTTAATTTTATGAAAAAGTCCTCCACAATAGTTAGTCCCAATATGTGATCTCAAAAGTTACCTTGTTTTCTGGGTTTGGTTCGCAACTCCACCAGGCTACTATGTTGAACATTAATGGTCTTAAACCCGAAATGGGTCGGCTGTTCAATGCTAGTTAGCAAATGAAATAACTTTTGATTGAATGATCTGATTTAAACTTTTTAGCTGTCTTTCAGCATAGAGGAAATTATTGATTCTCTTTTGTGTCACATCATACTTATTTGGTAAAGAACAGAAATTTTTTTTGAAGGATTATAATATGTATTTTTAATATTCTTTTTAAATTAATGTACATAGAAAGTTTTCACCGCCCTTAATAGTTAGCGCCTGTTGCGTTAAGAATCCTTATAAATATCTAAGAAATTAACTATCGGAAATTAGTATATAATCAAGAAAAAAACGAAGAATTTATAAAATAAGGAAGAATTATTAACGAAGTAAGCTAGTTTGAAAATGTCAAAACCTGTTAGATTTCCTGAAAAATCTGCACTTATTAAGAATTTAAGATAGTATATTTTAAAAGTACTTCAAAATTTTCAGCATGTTTGAAAACTACGTTTTTATACTAATATCACACTAATATCACACCGGTTTGAAATTTCCGGTATGGTCATACTGGTATCATTTCATCTTGTTTTTGATACTGGTTTTTCGAATTTTTTCAAATAGGTTATGTTCTCAAATAACAAAGTGTGTTCAGAGGGGGGGGGGGGTTACCACAATCTGGAAATTGCAGCACTTGTTCAATTAAGAGAGTAGGCTAAAGTTCATCCCTGTTACTGTTTTTTTTCTCTTCAAGTCTTAACTAGTATTCACAAATAATTGAATAAATCAAATAATTTTTAGATCAAAAAGATATTGTCTTTTGCATCCGATCACTTTCCATGGATCGATCAATAAATAACTATCTTAATTTTGACACTTATAAACAACTTTTTATATCTTCCACATATGATGGGTAAGCTTTGTTTCCGCGGTATTGATTTCCTAATTCACCTGACACTCCATCTGTTGATCTTTTGAAAGAACATATTATTCCGCTAGTCTGTCTCATCTTAGCACGCATAATTTAAGGGATCACCCCATTTTATGAGAACGAGTTTGTTACAAAGAGTTTCCTTCTGCTTTTTGTTCTTTTATGAACGCGAGTTCTCATTTATTCTCCCACTGATTAACTTATGAATTTATCCGCATATTGTCTTCTCATTTGCTCACTTACTAATTCATTCATTTACTATTTCACTCACACATTTATTTACTCTTTTAATCGCAAATTCCTTCATAAATAAAAAGTAATTTATTCTTTCAGTATTTTTTTTTTAATCAAAAATGAATGAAGGAATAAATGGGTTCTGGAAATGACACAGCCCACTTCAAAATGATTATAATATGGATCCTGAAAAATAATAATTTGAAGTCCCTGGCCAAATTATTAGACGCCCTATAAGATTCTATGTAAAATCTTAATTATCAGGTGATACTATACACATTTGTTTTTTACGTGGTTTGCACTTGTTTACGTTAGTGTATCTATTGGTTAAATTAGATGATATATAATATAAATTTGACAATGGGATAAATTAAACGATATATTATCTAAATACAAGATATTTAATACACCAGGTATTATATTAGTATATTATAATAATGAGACCCAATTATTAGACTCACTGTAATTTATTTAATAATGACATGTTTTGCACGAGTTTATAGGCAGTACTTTTATATTTAAACATACATGTAATGGGTTTTTATATACTTCCTATTTGTATTTATTTTTAACGTTACAAATGTTAACCAATGGATACACGAACGTAAACAAGTGCAAACAGCCACGTAAAAACAATAAAGCTGTCACTTGATATCTAAGACTTAACAAAGAATCTTGTAATGTGTCTAATAATTTGGACGGTATATATTAAATTACAGTACACTCTAGATATCTCAAAAAACTTATGTAAATTTTTTTTTCGAAATAGAAATTGAATTTTTCTTTTCAATTTAAGGCGTAATCATTTTTGTCTTGTTAAAAATAAAATTATCATTGTTACATTTACACTTCTAGTCAACTACTATATAGCATACATATTTAATGGTAGTAATTCTCATGTTTCCAGACTACTTTTCAAAGTAACATTATTAGTTTAGAATATATTTTTCTACTTTTTAGAACATATTTATTTCTGAACTTATATCGAAATGTTTTTAGCATCTCTTCAACTTTGAGACATCGAGAGAAAAGTATACTGTACAATTATTTTTTTTTAATTATCATGATTTCTGTACTCAGTATTTTTATACACCCAATATGAGATTGAAAGTTGTTAAGTTAAAAGTTACATAAATTAAAACGTGATTGAAATTTAGCTATTTATTTGCTATCAATGGATTATGACTATCCGTCACTGACAATGCACAGTTGAAAATGATTCAATTACCATTCTTTAGATAGAAATCGGACTGAATTTAGGGATCTCGGCAACCACCAACAAAATGAATGCGGGGGCACTCCACGAACCCCACACGAGAGATAGATTGCATACCACCATTTGCAAAGCTACAATCAATTTGCATGGAACGGTATTTGTGCTGGAACGGGGATGTCCTCGTGTCTAGCAATAATCAGTCCACATTCCACTTTGTCTGTCAGATTGCATCGAACAAATTAGACCCCCCTAATAAGCGGGTCGTCGAAACTGTCACCCGAATGATAGGCCTGGACAAAAGAATTTTTTCATGCTTATCGGACAGGGATATATTTCAGATTATTCTGGCGGAAATCGGTGAAAAGCAATTAACGCCAGGATTCTTGCTTAGTTAGGATATAACTTTTAACGTGGGATAGTATTCTGGATAGTATGGGATAATATTCTATCGTTGGGTTAGTCTAGAAACTGGTTAGAGTATTTGTGCTTTAAATTAATTCCTTCATTATATTAAGTTTTTGGATATGGCAATTTCCCAATATGTGGGAACAATCATATTAATTCAAGAAAATTTTTAATTCTACTGATACTTATGCAATATGCTGTAAATAAACACTACTTGTTCAAAATAGATTTCGATTTTTAAAAAAAAGTTTAAAAAAGTAAGACTTCATTTATTTATTTAAAATTTAACACTAACTCATTATTTTGTTAGCGGAAAGCATAATATAATAGCGGAAAGCAATTAACACCAGGATTACTATTCTTGGTTATTCAAGATATGTTCTTCTACAGTAGGGCAGAAACTATTTTTATTCGTCGGCTGTTTTAGAAGATGATTATAATGTTGTAAACTATGTATACCGGTTCTCGGGTTTTTTTTTCTGGTAAAGGAACCCTAAATGATCGATCTTCTTTTGACGGAACCCTTACCTTATAAGCAAAATTAATTATCACGTGAACAAAAGAACTTTAAATTACATATTTTGAAAATAATGCGAAGAATGAGGTTTTTTCATTCATTAATCATTGTATTAGAATTTTTTTTTTTCATTCATTAATAATACCAGAAATGATCAGATTAATAATACCAGAATTGATTCATTAATAATTGTATCAAAATTTGTTTTTATGTCAGATAGTTGAATTTTCGGGTGTGGAGCGCCATCTGGACTAGTTCTCATTTTGATTTTGGAACATAAGTTGAAAACAAATAAAATAACTTGAATAATGGTTTTCGTTAAAATGAAAACTAATAAGAACTGCGTTAAACTTATTAGCTAATTAATAATTAATAAATAAATTGCTTCTTTTAATATTTGTAATTTATTTTTACACTTGTATTTTACAGAAATAATTTCCTAAAAATGATCAAAACATTAAATAAACGAATGATTAAAAAATGAATTTATTGGGTCCTTATTCTAGAAACTCTTATGACTCTTTAACGAAACCTTTGGGTTCCACAAAACACATTTTAGGAACCACTGCGTTAGAAAAATATTCTGTTACACTATCAACAATGCAGGGATAATTAAAAAGTGAATTTTATTTCACATCCAACTATTAAAAAAAGCTTTTCTCAAAGAGGAGCAATATGAACTTGTGGGAAGAGTTGATAACTTCATCTATTAACTCTGTACTGAAAAGTACTGTAGTGTATCTACAAAATTGCAATTCGTTAGTATATAAGACATGTTATCTAGATTCTATGTACCTTTTCATAGATGGAGGTTGTCGATAACAACTCTCCTCACAAACTCTTGAATCTTAATGGACATTTCTTAAGATGTAAAATAATTCAAATATAAATTTATATATGATTAGACCATCCATCGAAGTTGATGACATCGATATCGACAATGTCAACCTTCATCTATGAAAAGGTGCTCCAACATAGAATCGAATTAACATGTCTTATATACAAGTCATTTTGGAATTGTATTTTTGTAGTGGCCATTACTTTTATTTTTATGAGTCTTCATAAGCTGTATAAACAAAGTTGCTGGATTAATTTGTAGTGGTGATAAATTATGCTTTTCGCGCTAAAAAAATATTAAAATTTGAAATTTGATTCAATGACAAACTTAATAAATTCTTTTTATATAACTCTTCGTAGGTTGACATGGATAATGCCCATGTCTTTCAGAAAAGGACCTTTAAATTGTGGTTAAAATAGTGTGAAAATTTGATAACTCAAAGAAATTGAAAGTGACTATAAAATTTGATTAACAATAGATTTTAATTACATTAAGGAAATATCTAAATTAAAAAAAAATCTTATCTGGATACCGAAATTAAAAGGTTCAAATTAGTGGTTCGAAAGTTTTCTAGAAGCAAAACAGTTAATCAGAATTTTTTTCCTTCACAGATTGGAGAGATAGGCTTTAAAATTCTTCCCACTAAATAATTCTCGAATCAAATTTCCCAGCTCACGCGCTTGTTTAATTTGAAATCAGATATCCTTTTAAATTGGAATATTGTAATTTTTAAATCGTTAATTAAGAGATTTTATCGACCTATAAAAAGAAGTAAAGGAAACTTTCTATTCCATATAACTAGAAATAGAAAAAAAAATTCATTTATACAACTTGTAACAATTATTCATATTTTTTAAAAATTTCTTTTAAACATAAACTTACCATTTTTAAAATATTCACATTTTTTTACTTATTTTTAGAAAAGAAATTATTAAAGGTAAGTAAGCTGGATGAGAAATAATTACGAAAAAAATTGTAAGGGTGATTTTTTTTTCAAAATTACTTCAAATATCAATATTATACCAATATTCAAAAGTATCAGTTAGCATCAATTTTGTTATCAACAAATTTTACGTTATAAAATATTATGCTCAACAGTTGTACATTTTGTTAACTGTTAAAATACAACAGGTTTTTAAAAGCTGTCAAAATTGTTTTAAATCAATGAGGTAATAAAATGTATAGAAATCTTCTTCTAATATACAAAAAAGTTTTCTTAAAAAAATGATATATATACCCATTTTAGCCATTAAGTATATATATTCACGGTATTATTCAATATTTATCTATCTTTTTTAAAACATTAATTCAAACGATTGAGATATTTTCACATAATAATCCATTTAAAAAATAAATAGGGTGCAGAGCAGAATATTCATCAAATAAAAGAAGGTCGAACATAAGTTTTGAAAAAGTAAACAAAAGCAATAGGTGAGGATAATAGTTTTCTGAAACATATTTCCTGAAAAGGTGAACGCAGTCTCCCACATTACGCAATTATTCACCATGTTTCTCCAAGTGTGTTCTAAATTATACAGTTTGTTATTACGCGCCCGGGTCAGCAATTGATGTGATTAACCAAATAGAATAAGGATAGAACCGCAATCTATTCGTATTGTGGCGTCATTGTCAGAACTATATTTTAAAATACATAGAAAAAAAAAATATTTTCACTGAACGTTTGGATAAGTAAAGCGGGGAATAAAGGAAATTTTACTAATACGAAAATATTAGTTGTAATAATTTTAAATTTCATTTCACTTAAATACATTAACTGTTTAAAAAATAAATTGTTTTTGGTACAGTCAGAAAAATTTAAACAGTATCAGAAAATTGTTATTCCATACCAATGAATTGAATAATATTAATATATAATAGTGAACATATATAATTATGATAAATATTCTATAACTAGATGGATGTGTAGTGTATCTTCCACTACAAAAAATACGATTCTAATTCCCTACTTTATAAGACATGTTAACTAGATTCTATGTGGGGTCCCTTTTCATAGACATTGCCAATGTGACTCTCAGCACAGTATGCATTGAACTTTTCTGTCAGATCATTAAATAGGAATGTTTTCAATAGTAATAAAACTGCATCCTGGTGCTGATTAATTTTGAGAAGTCGATTATATCACTCTGAATTAATAGTTTTCCAATAACCTCTTTAATTATGCAGTAGACGCATAGATAGCTTGGAATCTAATTTCATGTTTCAAAAACTCTATAAATAAGTGCCTTTGCTAATAAGCTTATCTTAATTTATTTTATGTTCCCAGTAGAACACCGCTGTGGTCAGTAAGCGGGTGGGTGAGCACTACCTTAAAGTGCGCAGGATACCAAAGCAGGAGAGGAGTGATCATACATTGATTAAATATCGTTATCGGGAAACTATTTAATATCAATAAATAAGTAATGATTATTATTTTTTGTTTTTAAAAATATTTTTCATGACTTTTTAAAATATTTGTCTCAAAATAATGCTCTTGTCTATATGTTGACTCAATTTTTTTTTTTTAATTGAATTTTCTTAAATGCTTTTCTGTAACACTAGTTTTTAAAATTTTGTATCAACCAAACTTTTAATTTAAAATGTTAAGCTGGGCATAAAATTAAAATGTTAGTAAATAGAATGTTGCATTGAGGTTATTTAAATTGTTTTGCCACAACACTCAATGTTTCTTCTTTTTTTTTTTAAAGAATGAAATGAAGCGACATTGAGGTTGTTTAATTTTTTCTTAAATTCATAATTTATAAGTTTCAAATATCTTCCTTTGATATCTTAATTGACGTTATTTCTTTTTAAATAATTATACAAAATTAAAACTTGAGCAGCTATTTTATTTGAAATAACTGTGCAAATCGTCATTTAGATTTTAGTTATTAAAAATCATATTTTAGGCTTTTTTTTAAATTTTCTAATGCATAATTTTTCTAATGATAAAGTATTATATTAATAAAACCTGTTTAATTGGATAAAGCTTGTGTCTATTTATCGGTATTTTTTATCTTGTATGCTTTATTGTGTTTTTGATTAAAAGTAAAAAAAAATGTATTTTCTCACATGTTTCCTCAACATAGGGTGAAGCATGAAAATATACAGCAAATGTAAAAGAAAGAAAAAATAATAAATATTTATTAAACGAAAATAATTGGATCAACTTGTTTTTGTCTTTTAGAGGGTAAAAGCTTTCTCTAGTATAATGGATCCAAATCATTGACAAACCAGATGGGCACTAACGTTTCACATAAAGTAGATTATGACGGAAAAACAGGAATACAATTTTTCTTCTCTTCCCGATAAAGTTAGTTTGTAAAATTTCTGTTTTCTTTCTAGTTTTTAATTTTTTTTTTACTCTAACGATAATTTAGTTATAAGATTAAAGCAAGTTTATATTTTTGTATTTGGGAATTTTTAAAGTAAGCGAAGACAGTTGAGCTACACTCTCTTGATAACTCATAATAAATCTCGCTATTAACAATTTTAAAGCATTTCTAATTAAAACTAGTATTTTTAAAGTGCTATTTAATTAATGATTTGATAGATTTGTTTTGGATTGTGTGGAGTAAGAGAAAAGTATTTAAAATCCTGTGAAAACGTTGTAATTGAACAACATATGAAACGTTTCTGTTAAAAAATCCATTTAGCCTAAGTTTGTATTGATGCGTTCATTAATTGTAAATTCTGGAAACTTGTAAAATACCAATTTAGAAACAACGATTTGATGTAAATATTCGATTAAATTAAATCGTCTTGAATTAAAAAATGAATGGAAAACAAGCATAGAGTTGGGGATCGCAAAATAGATAAGCAAGAAAAAGAAACGTCCTAGATTTATATTTTTTTTCTCCGTAATTCAGTCGCGATGTTACGGTGAATGACCGAAATCTGGAGAATGTCGACTCTCACCGGTGAATGTCAACAATCAAATAGTCGCTTTGGTGAATGTCCGAAATATTTGTTATATCCAATTTTATAATTATTTATTCGTTGATATTATTATATTTATTTCATATATTTATATTTATTCTATATTTTAATACTTACTGACGATAGATTAGAAGAAACATCAGTGTTGGGAGTATCGGGCAAATATATACCGGGCAACGGCACTTGACCTTAAAAAAACATCAGTGTAGGATATACCGGGCAATGGCACTTGACCTTAAAAAAACATCAGTGTAGGGAATACCGAATGTATACCGGTATTTCGGTCATTCACGGTAACAGCGATAAATTTCGCCTCTCTTTCTGAGAGGAATAACTTACTTAATTATACAGTACGTTCTAAATGAGAAAATAAAATAATAGTAATAGACAAAGCTGACTGACTCCACCAGCACAAAGGATTTGGCGAGAAACAGCCAGTCGTCTCTTTGTCGGCTCCTGTCTTTTCGACCTCCACCAGAGCATATCTGTGATTGTTGACAATCACCGGTTAGGGTCCGAATGTACAAGAATGTAATGAAATATTCGATCTTTCACCGACGTATTTGGTGTTTGTCGACATTCACCGGTGAAAGTCAACAACCACCGATTTCGGTCATTTGCCGTAGCATATATGCTACATTGGAAAATTATTGTTCATGAATCATCATGACGAATCATTTAAGAGTTAAAATAATGTTAAAATATAAATTAATCCTGCAAAAAGTGCAGAAAGAGCTTCAGTACTGCTTACTACTTTCTGAGAAAAAGAAAATCTTTTTTTAAAAAGCAGATAACATTTTTTCTTTAGCTTTTTAAAAAAGCAGTTAGTGTTGAAGCCTTTTCTGCACTTAGCGATTCAATTAGTACAACTTTCACAGCTTTCAAATTAAAAGGTGAAAAACTTTTGTTCTAATGATTTAATTATAACGTACATGGCCTCCATCAGATAGTTTGAGAGCCTCATCTTAAATCTAAGGAGTGCAGGCAATATTTTAAGGTACGAAATCCGACACAAAAACACACTTTCTCTGAATAAACTGACCTAACTATTGGCACTAGACTGTGACATATTTTGATGGCCAAGAATCTTATTTGCCAAAAAAATTTTTTTTTATTCAGTGAAACTACATTTTTTGTGTGTGCCCGATTTCGTAACTTAATATATCTTCTGCATCAACAATTAATCTGCATATTTAAGGTGAAGCCCACAAACCATTAAGAATGAGACTTTGTACGCGAAAATCCAACCAATAGATCAAAAGTAATTCAGGTTTTTCACTTAAGTTTTGTGTACTGAATCTGTATTACAAATTGAGTTGTTTATTTCATATACTTTTAACAACTTCAAAACACAGTAATTTAAAGCTCTAATTCGCTCATTTTTAACTTCTGACTTCTTTAAGTTACTTAATGCATCTTTTTCTTACTTCAAATTTCTCCCCATTTATAAGACTTAACGACACGCTTAATTTGAGAAAGAAAGCAATATCTTTTAAGTTTTAAATTATGAGAAGCTTATACTCCTCCATTTTTAAGAACGGCTCAATACAGTAACCTCATATTCTTTTGAGAGAAAAACAAGTTGGGGGAAATTTTTCACTTAAGTAACTACATGTTCGAGCGAAAATTACTTACTGATGAAGTGCTTAAAGTAATTAAAACAGCAGAAGGTCTTCACTTACCTTGTATTTGATTAAATGGTGTTGTTAAATACAATGATATACATTAAAAAGAGACTTTTGGAAATTGCATATCATTGTGAGATTTTTTAAGTTTAAAATAAGGAAATCATGATTTATTTCAGGCTTAATTTATTAGACACGTAAGACTGAGAAACTTTGTTCAAGATTTAATACATTATTTTGGTTATTGTTAACGTTTTTTCGATATTTTTCATTAAATCAATATAATTCATTTATCTTTTAGACATTACCTAGTAACGTTACATTACCTGGTCTTAAAATTACATTTACCTTATGTTTATTTAAATGTTGTTATACAATGATATAATTTAAAATACCACTTTTGAACATTGTTAATCGCCGTTGGACTTTTTTTAGTTGAAAATAAAAAAATGGAAAATATTGATTTATTTCTGGACTAATATACATAATTTATTAAATACGTAAAACTATTAAACTTTGTTCTACATTTAATTGCATTATCTACATATTTCATTAAAATTTTTCTTTCTTTTAACCTATTTAAAAAGCGTAGTTTTCAAAATTGTTTTCTCCTAAGTGTACTTACAAAAACGTAGTTTTTAAAATTTAATCCCTTTAAGTGTACTTGAAAAGCGTAGTTTTAAAAATTATCTTATTCTATTAACCTATTAGCTTACTCACTTGTTTATAACTTTTAATTTCGTGATAACAAAGTGAAAATTTCCTCAAACTATTTAAGATAAGATTGTAAGTTTAATTGAATCCGAGTCTTAAAGGTCTAGTGCACTTAGTTTCTTCGTTTTTGACGAAACCTGATTTATGCTTTGAGCCAATATTTCGTCAAAGTGACGAAGTAACTATAGTCACATCTACCAGGAACATAATTTTGTTAATAGTAAAAAATATTTAATTCTCTTCATATTTCTTTTTTAAAAAAAACCTTGTAGTGCCTGGTGTATATAACTTTTCTAACAATCAATTTATCGTGGGCACCATTTAGCGGAGTCAATTTACCCGTAATAACACAAGGATGACAAGTAGAACAGAGAAATGAATTGCAGCCATGCTTGAAGCTGGATGCGAACCCGGGTTAAATAAATTTTTGTGAAAAAAATGAACTTAACCGTTCTCCCCCCTCCCCCCTGGTCCGTATATATCAATATTTTGTTGATTTTGGGTTTTATAAAAATACTTATAGTTCCATGTTAATTAATTCCAACTATTACAATTTAAATTCTAAATTTTTCTAAGTGGAACTACAACTATTACGCTAAATACTGACAAAAGGGTAAATAATCAAAAGAATTATTTACGATCTTTTTCTTTACTTTTGCATTTACGTAGTTTTCTGAGTGTGAAATCTTTCCAATTTAACTAATGGAACATAATTAAGCCAACTTTTAATATTAAGATATTGAAAAAAAGAAGAGTTGTTGTCGCTTAGAAATATAAAATAAACTTCTTTCTTCGTGCTTTTTTGGGCCATTAACTTTGATATTCCAAACAGCAGTAAATGTTTTCAGTTTTGTTAATGTTTAATTCTGTGTAAAGCGGGTATTTTCCTTAGAACTGTTCAAATTAGGATATAAATAATCTCTCTACATTAAACATTACAAGTATCTAAAAACATACAGCAGAATAACTAGCAAAATGTTGTGAAAATGAAATTAATATTTTATAGTATAAGTGATTTTTTTTAAGTTAACTAAAAGAAAGAATTTTTTTTAAAATATTTTAATTCTTTACATTTTTTTTATATCGTAAACTTCAATCACTAACTGAATCGGGTTTCGGGAACGATTTCATTTATTTGATACTCTACACATCAATAATAAAAATGAAATTAACAAATTTATATTCTCCCAGCAATATATAGTGTTATGGGATATTACAAAGCTGTGAGTTCATGTAGATGGACAGTATTGAATTTTAAAATAAATAATGAAAATTGAAAGCTATAACTTAATTTATCTGACTCTATTTAAGCCTTACTGCGCATTTATCAAGCCTTGATACTATCAAGGTTCGATTGTGCATGTGCAGTTTATGGTACTGTAACCGCTTCTAACCTAAGAGCCTTAAACACAGTACATCATACTGCTTTACGCATACGCTCTGCCGGGTTTTTTACGCATACGCATCGTACATCCCCAGTAGAAAGTTTGTTTGCCATCAACTGCCATTAAACCTACGTCGCATGCAAATGTCTCTCACTTATTAATATCGTATCATGTCCTCTAAATATCATCCCGTCTCCCATTTCATGTCATTCAAACATTCGATATTTGTATGCAATCACTTTCTTATACCACCATCTCATCATTTTACTATGTTATTCAGTAAGACCAATGTTGCCATCTACTCTTTATTGAACATCGTAATCAATATTCTGAATGCGTACCTATTCTTACTGACCCCTCAAAATCAGCTAGGCTGTGGTGTCATAGCTGTGAACTATAGCTATAGTCTTTACTGCTGAAGCTGTTGCCATCCTTTTGGCACTAAGACTGATTTCTTCACGCTCTACACGGAGATATTTTATTTACTTCGATAGTACGAGCATTTTGTGCCATTTAGATAATTTTAACAGTAATAATCATCCAATTTCATGTTTTATTACTCTTCTGTTGATAAATCTTCATAAAAATGGGTTTCAGATGTTTTGTTGGGTGTTAAGTTACGTTGGCACACCAGGAAACGACCTAGCTGAACTCTGCTGCACGATTCGCCACTGCTCTTCTGTCATTATCTGTACCTTTCTCGGATGTTAAGTTGTAGGTTCAACGATTTATTACATCTTTATGGAAACAAAGTTGGGACCTCTAAACTTTTAATAAACAACATAATATTAAAACAGATTTAGACCAGTTGCTGCACTTGCGTAGTGCAGATGTTAAACTTACCCGTCTGCGAATAGGTCACGCCTTCATTAGCTATTTGGAGAACCTTCTCATCGATGTCATACTTGTAATGTTCCGCTCACAATTCATCCCATTTTAATAATTTCCCCGTGTTTTAACCGACAAAGTTTTACCTTTTTTGGGAGTTCCATTTTATGTATACAGGATTTATTGAAAGACATTCATCATCCTAACATTTTTACGTGCATTTAAAAATATCAGTATTTTTATTAAAAACATTCTAAAAACAATCTTTATAAAAAAAAATGTTTCCTGGTGTAACAACTAATTCTAAATTTCTTATCATTGTCTAAATCTTAAACTTACGTAAAAATATGTTTAAAGAAATTTTAAAAATGCAAAATGTAAGGTCATCCCAAACAAAAGTTCATCAACGATATCAATATTATAATTGAACCAAAGTTATAAACAAATTACATTTAAAAATATTTTTTTTCGCGATTTTTACTAAATTATATATATATTGTACCGAGTTTTCATTATATTGGGCACGTTTTGTGTTCTAGATATGAAAAAACAATCTTTAAGACTCCATTTTTTTAGAAGAATCTTCCAGAAGCTATTCTAGCAGTTATTCTTCAAATCTTCTATAAGTTATTCTTACAGCTATTTATAGCACCCAATTACTGCTCAAATAACAATCTAATATACAACAAACACTTGTTTTGAAACCTCAGATGATTCAATGAACTCACTAGAGGCTTGCAAATCAAAACACCATTGCTGTCACAAGCAGACTAATACTCTCGTCTGCGTGCGAAACACTCTTACTTATATACTTTATTTTGGCGAAATCACAGAATTTTCGATGCGTTTCTAGACGATTTTCGATAACTCCGTGATCGCTCTCTGAAAGTCGAAGTTTCATTTTGTCACCAAAATGGTTCCTAAGTATCGCCGAAATTATGCCAAAATCCACAAAAATGTCGTCAAACAGAGTCTTCCGCAAGAAATGAATTAGACGTTTTTTCTTTAACTTTGCACTACTTTCTAGCAAATATTCTAATTCAATTGTTTATTTTCACGAGATATTTAGATTCATAACAAAATAATATTCATAAATTATATGCACATTTACAAATTCGAAACCAATATACATATCGATGGTAAAATCTTTAATCTTTAGTTAATTAAAACTCTTACGATGTTGTTTTTTTTGACAAATATCTAAGTCAAGTGATGTAAAGATTTGTAGAATAAAAATAATAAAAACGAAAATCACAAATTATAAATCAATCGCTGCGATTAAAAAAGGTATAAAAAATATTTAATACAATTTATTACAAAAAAAGTGTCTGAAACATTTTTTTTAAAAAACGAGTTTCCTCTCCGTATTCACACCCAGATTTATTTAAAACTAACCAATATGAAAAAGCACTTAAAAATGTTGCTTTCAAATTGGATTACATTGTACTCCTTGACAACCGGTGTTGTGTGTCATTAAATCGTAACATTGCATTTCCATATCGATATTCAAAAACAATATTGCGTGTTGTATAAATCGATTGAAACAAAATAACGTTGACAAAACTGTTATTTTAAGCACAGAAACAACAAACGGCTATTTTACAAATTACGTGTTAGTTTTCGCCTGTATAAGTGGTACTGGATTCTAAATTACTTGTTACAAAAGATGTGACGACAAGACGTAAGACAAAGACAGACGTAATTGTTGATCATGTTTAGTTTTTATTTAAACTAAGTACTGAGATCTAAAGTTTTTCCAGCGGAATATAAACTATCTTTATATACAAAATAAGAATTCAGATTTTACTTTAAGTTAAAATATCTACCTCATCACATATGTAGCAATTAATATTTTGTTAACATAACTTAAGCTCTACACTTTGTCAAATTTTGTCCCGCAATTGACTGACCGTAAAGACACGGTTCCCAGTAGAACACCGAAGTCAAGTATCACTGTCGGCGGTCGGTAAGCGGGTGGGTGACCACTTGGATCAGCCAGAACTGCCCTTTGCGTAGTGCTTACACGTCTTCGAATTGGTTATACCCGGTTAACACATTGCCACTTACTGTTTGGAGATCCAGTACCTTCCTCTCTCGATTCATCACATTTTTAAAATTTATCCATGTTTTAACAAACTTCGTTTAGCGTTTGTATTTTATGCATTCAGGATTTGTTAGATAATATTAATCATCCTAACATTTTTGCGTATTTACGTGTTGTTGGTATTTTTAACTGTATATAAATGTTTTAACATCTCTGCAATTTTATTCTCTAGGACAAACAACTTATTTCGTGTATTTTATATCGTATTCATAACTTTTTTATCTGATTTAATTCCTACCCTGTTATGTGAATTTATTCATACCTTTTATCTGACTCTATTTACAAACTTACACCATTTACAAACTTATATAATTTTATCTGTTACAATTGCACGACAAATAAAGTGTTGCATGTACTTTCAACTGTTTGACCAAATTGTTTGGTGCAGCATGTCTTCTTTTGGACTATGTGCCACTGAATTCAAATTATAGAACTCCCGGCCTAGCACAGGCTGTTGCGGGAGTGTATTTGTTTTTTAACAATTCTGTTTCTCCCATTATGAATATGTTATATAGCAGAATAATTATTAAAACAATTTAAAAAATGAAACAGATTGCTTGATAATATAATTCTATAATTTGGAGTTTCTAATTATAAAAATATTATGTAGAGGAATATGAAAAAATTCATTTACGACTCAACATCAGTACTGAGATTTGTTGAAGTCATATTGCAGAGATCTTTTTACGAAGCGTACTCTCAATAACATGATTGTTACAATTATAATAACTCTGAAAATTATGAAAGTAATTATAATATATAATTATATTAATAATTATAATATAATTATACTATAATTATAACATAAAATTATAAAAGTTTATGCAACGGAATACAAAATATTAGTTTATGAAACAAAAGCTTAAAAAATTTTGTAGTCAGACTTTTGATATTATTATAATTATACACTTCTTATTGTAAAATTGTTTGGTATAGCGAAGTACAAATTTTTTCTTTTCAAAGATCACACGCTTTAAAAATTTATTAACGAGTTTTTTTTTTTTTTTTAATATTGTATTTATGTACTTTTACATCTCATATACATAGCAACTTATACTGTAGAGTATATAAGAATTATTTACATAAGAAATATTGTGATATTTTTTAACAGGTTGTAACATTTCAACCATGAAATATATGTAAACAAATAGTTTTACAAAATATTACAAAAGAAAACTAGTATTGAATTTCTTTGCGTGTCCTATTAAAGGGTTGTACTCTGTACTCTTTGCCAAAATTATCAATGCTTTATTTTTATAGTATTTAACCAGATAAAAATGTGAAACAACCCGCTTATTATTCAGTAATATTCTAAACAGAATTAATATTCTAGACCAAATGAATAAATACAACTAATAAACATTTAAAGTGAACAACAAAGTTTTTAAGAGATTTTATGAGCAAACACGTTATTATTTACAAATACTTTTTTCTTTTACAAAATTTTAGTCAGCAGTAAGAAAAAAAGAAAAATCAATATATTAAAAAAATGTGCTTTCTTATACACTTTTATGTGTTGACTTGTTGAATTATTCGAATAACAAAATAATTTAGATTCAGTGTGGGAAATGTGAAAAAAAAGTGCACCTAAGGGAAAAGACGTTGTGACTTTTGAAAAGTTCATTCGTAAAATATTGATTATAACATTGAGAGAGCTACTTTCGAATTCGTGTCCAGCATCAATCAGTTTCTGAATTTAGTGCGAAAGCTCCGTTTTTTTTCCTCTTTTCCTTGAGTTAAATATTTATTTTTTGAGAAGTTGTTTGAAACTAAAGCTAAAGTGTTTTCTTTTCAGCTTTTCATTATCGAAAAATAAAAAAAAAAAATTAAAAAAGAGCATATTTCGATTAATTTACTGAAAAAGAATTTAACTCTTTATAAAGCCATTTTTTCTAGTAATTTTATGTTAAAATGTTTTTGTGATAGAAATTGATTTATAAAAAGAAATTCATTCATCTTATTACCAAAAGTTACTTTAATTTTTAATATCATGTTATTTGGTAGGAAGGTGGGTGGAAATTTAAAAATGTTATCTTTGTTCAAGAATTGGTTATAAATTTAAACTTCTACGCTTATATACAGTAGAATTTATAAATTCAGAGTTCATAACTACAAATAAATTAGATGAGAAATAATCAAATGAAGAAAATCATATCACACAAAACAAAATAAATCCTCAATGTTAACCTCTCTTTTGGCTAGAGCTTGAGTGCTTTCTTGCTCTAACTATGGAGAACATACATGGCAGATCACGGCAAGCCTCATAATTCGGAGTCCGTAATTTGTTGAAAAAAAAAGTATGTTTATTCACAGCAAGTACCTTTTTGTGCCTGATTTCGTAGCTTAAAACATAATCTGCATCAATTTTCTTAGCATATGTAAAATTAGACCCTCAAATCATTAAAATGGAGTACCTGTAAATCGGATGAAAGGCTATTCAGGGTGCTTATTTTATTTTGTACTCTGTTGCTGTGCCAGATATTGGCATATGCTTCAGAGTTTTCTTTTTATAATGAGCGAGAGAGACAAGATGAGCTATATAAAATTTCTTAGAAAGATTTGAAATTTACACCTGAAATAATTTCATGAATCTACCCATAAAGGTAATCTTGGTTGAATCGAACCTAATCTCAACAAACTTAACCTGAATTCAGCAGCGTTGTAATTAACTTAGCTTGAATCGGACTAACTTAAAAGATACTCAAGAAGTTAGTAAACTATTTCGTGTGTCAAAATTAACAGCATTTAATTGAGGAAAACGAATTCGTGAGGTAGTAAAAGTATAATTTTTCGTATGTAATAAACATTTTCGGGGTACCGAAGCTATTAATTAAGTCGTTAGCCAAAACTCGTCTATTCAATAAGATTAAATGTTATATTTCTTTTTCATGCTGTGTTATATTATGAGTTAAATCCAAATTCTTCGTTATACCGTGCATGTTGTTTCCTTGAGTAATATTTAACCACTTTTATTTCATATTAAGTTTTATAATAATGATTTTGCATACTCATTGTGAAAATAATTAAGCGAAGCAACTAAGGAGTTTGTTGAAAAATTTAGAGTGTTCTGTTATGAGTTTTTTTAAACATTGTAAAAAAAAAGGTCAAATATATACTAAAAAAGAGTAGTCGTAAATTCATATTTAATCGAGAAAAAAATGGAATCGACATAAAAATCTAAAGAACTATAACTATTAACAAAATTGAAATTAAAAATGCCAAAACCAGTTTGGTTGATTAAAAAATTTAAAAGTGTTTCAAATAATTATTTCTAAATTCCTAACTCCTTGTTTCATCATTCGGTTCACCCAGTCTCCTCAATAGTGATTTTGTGATTCGTCTATTTTCGAAATTTTTTTCCATAGCATAAATATTTGACTTATCATACATATTTATCATACATGCATAATTTTTACTTTACTTTTGTCAAAGATTCCAAAAATATGTATAAAAGTTAAAAATTACGAAACATCCCGTATATTGAAAACTAACAAGTTTTACTTTTTACAGTAGTAAATTCTTTCTTGGTACTATTTTTTTAGTCAATATTCCACAATGCTGATACCTTCAACAAATAATTTTTAAAATTATTCTTTTTAATAAGGAATAAGAGAAATGTAGTTTGAAAGAATATGAAATTTTTTTTCGTAGTAAGGAATATGATAAATAATTTTAACTAAAATAAGTGTTTTTCGTAATAATGTGTGAAGTGTAGTTTAAATAAAACATAAGATATTTTTTTTTAATAAGGAAAACGAGAAATCTAGTATAAATAAAATATCAGATGTTTTTTTCGTAAATAAATTTTTTTTAAAAATAACTTAAATAAGATTTTTTTTTGCAATAAGGATTTTAAAAAGGGTAATTTAAATAAAATGAATGTTTTTTCGTAATAAGGATTTTAAAAAAATGTAATTTAAATAAAATATCCATAATTAAATTTCTTATTACGAAAAAACAAAAGATTTATAGTTTTCACAGGAAATGGTTCTTATTAATTACAATTATTATAAAACATATGGATAAAATCTTTTAGATTTTTTTGAAAGGAAAAAACGAAATTTGGTGGCTCAGAATTCTTTTCCTTCTGTGATTTTTTTACAGTTTAACAAAAAATACATTAGATTTTTTTTAACTTGAAAAACAGAAAAATATAGATCTTTCTTTATCAAAATGTTAAAAAATGACCATCATATAAATGTATAAGATTACTACAATCTTTTTGTGTAAGCGATAACAACGAACAAAATAGAAAAAGTACTCCCTTCACTTATAAAATAGTGTTTTATATGGAAAAAAATGAAAAAACCCTCATCCAAACGGAAGCTTATTTTTTTCTTGGAAAAAGTATGTGGTTAGGAATATTTTTTTTTCGATATGAAAACCTTTCAAAGAAAATGAATTTATTTCATTTGGTAAGTTAGGAGTAATAGAGGATTACTATTATTACAGTTTTGCTTTTTGGCGAAATAAAATGTTAACCTATGAGGGAGACATCTTTTTTTTTTGGTACCCGGTAGAGTTCTCAGTTTTTGAGCAAAACTTTTATGTTTTATAATGGACATGGAACTTAATGATTTGTTGTTGAAATGGCAGTTTTTTAAACTATAAAAACGTGACCGATAATAAAGCATGAATAGTAAATAATGAAAAGACCTTATCGCTTTTCCACAGTTCTTTTTAAATTACCTTACCTCGCCAAGCAATTAGATCGCTCGTTCGGGTTAAACAAAACAAAAAAACAAAAAAAAAAGGTATATATACATCCTTTGAAAACTTTAATTTACAAAGATTTAATTCAAAGATATAAAAATATCCTCAGTGGTAGACGGATCATGGGTTAGTCCCCTTGCCACCTGGGTAACCATGGAAGGTTTTCGTGGTTTTTCTCTTCATGCAACGCAAATGCAAGTTAGTTATCAAAAAGTCCTCCACGAAGGCAACTTTCACCGGATACTTGATCCAGGAGTTCCCTTATCTTCTGGATTGAGTTCAAAATTACAAAGCTACGGAGGGGAACATTAGTACTCGTAAACCCAAACAATTGGATCGGCATACCCAATTGTTTGGCCCACCGGCAACGTTTTTAGCCATTAACTCATTATGATTTGATTTATGCTACTTAGATTTGATTCATTATGATTTGATTTTAATGCTACTTAGAACTTAAAATTGGAGCACACAATTCATAGTTTTCCATCATACGCAAATCTAAATTTCAGTGCCTTTTAGCTCAGCAATTTTTTTTTATTATTTTTTTTTTTATTATTAAACGACTTAAAACTCCTCATGCACCACAAAGTATAACATGAGGCTTACAGTTGTAAGTAGAAAACAAAAGAAGAAAAATTTACAAATTTAAATTAAAAACAAAATTCCGCAAGGCAGCAAGACTTTCAATACTTTTGACCAGTTCTGATAAGACAGGAGGCCAACAAATAGAAAGACGCCTCAAATCAGTCTTTAATTTCATTCGGGCACTCGCATACAAATCGCAATGAAGAAGAATATGTTCAGCATCTTCATCAGCATCGCCACAAGCACAAATTCCACTGGTCTCCAGATGGAAACGAAATAAATATCTCTTAAAATTTCCATGGTTTGTTAAAATTTGGGTTAATTTAAAATCAGTTGCAAAGAATTTACATTGCAAACGGTGAAAAATGGATGGAAAGAACCTTTTCGTCCAAAGCGACCGAGGCGAAGAAAGAAATTCAGCATTCCAGTCCGCAATGATTTTATCTCTAGCGATGCGCTTCCAGTGAGAAGCTGGAACAGACACCCTTAAGTCTATTTCACCACACGTAGCTTCCTTAGCCAATTGGTCTGCTCTTTCATTGCCCAAAATACCGCTATGGCCACGAACATAAGAAAAATGAATAGTTACGTTTTCAAGAGCGTTCAAAATCGAGTGAATTTCCACCACAAGCTTCTCAGTAGAAGTCGTGTCACGCAAAAGAAAAAGTGAAGAAAGAGAATCTGTACAAATGAGGTATTTAAAAATTTTGTTTTCACTAAAAGAATTTTGTATCCACTTAACAACCAGGTTTATACACAAAAGTTCAGCCTGGAAAACAGAACATTCATTAAGTAGTCGGTGCTTGGCAGTAACCTTCTCTGTTCCATTTTCATAAATTACAAAAGCAAGACCAACCCTTCCATCAAGCTTACTACCATCCGTAAAACAGATAGTTTTATATGCCTGAAAAGCATTATTTACATAAGGAATAATTATAACAGGTTTCCTACATGCTGGGTGGGGCAAACATGAAATAGGAAGCTTCCCGTCCAGGGTTAGACAATCGTTGTCTTTTATCTTCTCCTTTAATTCAAGATTATTTATGATAATTAAATCAATAGGTGGAAGACCAGAGATAACAAAGACCGCATCATAACTAATAGTTCTATAGCCCCGAATAATGCGTAGAAGAATTCTTCTTTGAGTTCGTCTAAGGATTCTAATATTAATCTTCTTTCTCAAAGAGTTTCCCCAAGATCCTGAAGCATATGAAATAAGTGGTACAATACCTTGATTATATATTAATTTAAGAACATCTGTTTTAGCCCCATAAGTATTTTTTGAAATTCGCAATAAAGCAAGAAGAAGTTTTTCACTTTTACTGGAAACATAAGATAAATGCTGCTTAAACTGCAGTTTATTATCAACAATAACTCCCAAATACTTTATCTGCTTTACTTCTTCAATAGGTTCATTCCCAAGAGTTAACTGAATAACATCAGTCGGCATCGACCTTTTATGTATCATCATAACTTTAGATTTCAAAGGATTGAATTCCAGCTTATAAAGTTTCGACCATTCAAAAACGTAATCCAAGATATTCTGAGAAAGAACACAAGCACCATTAAAGTTCTTGCACTGAACAACAATAAGTAGATCATCAGCGAATGCAATTTTATAACTATTTTGAAATTCTGATAAACCACAGAGCAAGTCATTCATAATAAGGTTCCAAATAAAAGGTCCCGTAACGGACCCCTGAGGACAACCCTTTTCCAAAACAAAGTTTTTTGTGATATTGCCCAGAGTAAGATCAGCAGATCGACCGTGCAAGAAACTCTTTATTAAGTAAAAAATATTCTTAGGAACTTTGAGATGTCTTTGTCATGATAATTCTGTACATTATAAGTTGGTGTTGGCAACAGTACCAATATTGATTGATTGCTGCTTTTGATATAAGTTGTTGTTGCAATGGCTGTGAAAGCTAAAGAGTTGTTATGTTTAAAACTTGAACTATATTAATCTAGAAATATTCTCCTTGTAAATACTATAAATAAAAATGAATAAAAAAGAACTATTTGTGTTCCATTAGAATTGTATTAACAACATTTGACATGGTGTCAGAAAGGAAATTGATGAAATCGGATTTCCATCATAGAGTCTAATCCACGCTTTCGAGTTGCCATGGATGCGTTCCGACCACCTGCTCCTTTGAAGTTCTCCAGTGGAAATGTTAAAGAGAAATGGAGAAAATGGAAACAAGAGTTGGATAATTATATGCTTGCCACAGAAAAAGATGAACGCGCAGATAAAATAAAAATCGCAATCCTGCTGAATTTACTTGGAAGTGAAGGACTTGAAATATTCAACACTTTCAAATTTGAGTCTCCTGAAAGCAAAGAAAGGTATCCAGATGTCCTTAAAAAGTTTGAGAATTATTGTTCACCGCGGCAGAATGTCGTTTATGAACGTTATAAATTTTTTTCGTGCGTCCAGCAAGAGGGACAAACAATAGAATGCTACGTGACTCAACTTAAAACTTTAGCTTCAACCTGTGAATTTGCCGATCAAGAAAATGGACTAATTCGTGACCGCATTGTCTTAGGAATTAGAGACAGTGGTTTGAAAGAACGCCTGCTTCGAGAATCTGGTCTCGGACTAGAGAAAGCAATAGAAATCGTTCGTGCTGCCGAAAGTAGTAGAGAACAGCTTCGAAACATGAAAGATGAAAGCACAGTGTCTGTTAATAGTTTAAAGAAACATCGCAAGCATCATCAGTTGAAACAGTCTGGACAAGTGTATGATTGCAAAAAGTGCGGAAGAAAACACAAACCTCGCGAGTGTCCAGCGTATGGAAAAATTTGTGCTAAGTGTAAAATGAAGAATCATTTTGCAGCTAAGTGTACCCAGAATTCAAAATACGTTCATGAAATGAAGGTTCCAGAAGATGAGTTAAGTGTATTTGTAGATTCTGTGATTACAGTACCACCAGAAAAGAATTTAAGTGTGCAAATATGTTCAAAAGACCCTGCTGATAATGTAAAACACAGTAGTGAACTTAATGATCTAAAAATTTATGCTAATTCTGTGGGTAAAAACACAGAAAAGGTAAGTGAAACATGGTTGAAAAGTATAACATTGTATGTAAACAATAAGTATTTTAATGTTGATTTTAAACTTGATACAGGCGCAGAAGTTAATATTTTACCTATGTATGTTTTAAATGGTGTTAATGTTAAACCCAAACTTAGTGAAACTAATTTGTCATTAACAGCGTATGGTAATTTTAAATTGAAGCCAGAAGGTACTATTGTTATTAATTGCTCAACTGACAAACTTAAAAATGTTCCTTTACAATTCTACATTGTTGATGTTAAGTCTAAACCAATATTAGGATTAAATGCATGCTCTAGGTTAAAATTAATTGAAAGAATTGATTCTGTAAAATGCATAAACATAAATAAAATTGAGCTGATCAATCGTTACAAAGATATATTTACTGGTACAGGTGAATTTCCTGATGAACCTTATCACATAACATTAAAAGAAAATGCAATACCAGTAATTCACCCTCCAAGGCGTGTTCCTCAGGCGTTGCAGCCTAAACTAAAAGACACACTTGAAAAGTTAGAAAAAGAGGGGATTGTGTCAAAAGTAAACAAACCAACAGATTGGGTTCAAAGTCTAGTAATAGTTGAAAAACCTAATGGGAGTTTAAGATTGTGCTTAGACCCAAGGGATTTAAATAAGGTAATAAAGAGGGAGCATTATCAAATTCCTTCTGCTGATGATATAATCAGTAGATTAGAAGGTAAAAAGATATTTTCAGTCGTAGATTTGAAAGATGGATTCTGGCATGTTCCACTTGACGAAGCTAGTTCAGAAATATGTACTTTCAATACACCATTTGGGAGGTATAAATTCAATAAAATGCCTTTTGGAATATCCTCTGCTCCTGAAATATTTCAGAAACGAAACCAAAAGTTGTTTGGAGATATTGAAGGTGTAGAGGTTTATTTTGATGACATAATAGTTGCAGGATCAGATGAGGCCACACATGACATAATTATGTCTAAAGTTCTAGAAAGAGCTAGGTCTCTAAATATAAAATTTAATCCTGATAAATTGCAGTTTAGAGTACCCGAGGTAAAGTATGTAGGCCAAATAATTTCTGAATTGAGTGTAAAAGCTGATCCTAGTCATATTAAGGCAATTACTAACATGCCAACGCCAAAATCAAAAACTGAAGTTCGAAGGTTGTTAGGCATGATAAATTTTCTATCAAAATTTATACCGAATGTTTCTAAAGTAACTGCCCCATTAAGAGAAGTCATTCATGAAAACGTAGAATTTATTTGGGGAGGGACTCAAGAAGAGTCATTTAATAATATTAAGGAATTGTTAACTAAGGCTCCGGTTTTAAAGGTTTTTAGTACAAATGATAAAATAGTGATACAGTGTGATAGTTCAAAAGATGGACTGGGTTCATGTTTGATCCAAAATGATCAACCTGTGTCATTTGTCTCACGCAGTTTAACAACTAGTGAAAAGAACTATGCACAAATTGAAAAAGAGTTGTTGGCAATAGTTTTCTCATTTGAGAAGTATCACAATTTTGTATATGGACATAAAGTCATTGTACAAAGTGATCATAAGCCTTTATTGGCAATTGTAAAAAAACCTATGCATAAAATATCCTCTAGAATGCAAAGAATGGTGTTAAAACTGCTAAAATATAATTATGAAATAAACTATGTACCAGGTAAGCAAATGTTTTTAGCTGACACACTTTCACGGGCATTTCCTGAAAATGAAACCATTAGTGATGATCCCGAAATGTTAAACATTGTTCATACTATTTCCAAATATTTACCTATGAGTGAAAAGAGAATTGCACAGTTTAAAAAAGAAACTGTATTAGATTCAGAATTGCAAATAGTTCAGAGATATATCAAAGAGGGTTGGCCTAACTCTTACAAAAATGTAGATAACAGTGCAAAGACATATTACAAAGTTAAAAATGATCTTCATATTAATGATGGTATATTATTTCTTAATGAGAAAGTACTTATTCCTGTTAATTTACGAAAAGATATGTTGCAATTAATTCATGAAGCTCATTTTGGGATAGAGAAGTGTAAGAAAAGGGCTAGGGAGATAATGTATTGGCCTGGGATAAATTCTGATATAGAGAAATTAGTGTCACAGTGTGAAATTTGTGAAAAATTTAAAAGAGCTAATAGTAAAGAGCCCCTAATGCCCCACACAGTTCCAAATAGACCTTTTGAAAAAGTAGGAGTAGACATAATGGATTTCGGTAATCTAAGTTATCTAATTGTAATGGACTATTATTCAAAATGGATTGAAGTTAGTGAAATTGTAAATAAATCAGCAGATGAGGTAATTATTAAACTTAAATCTATTTTTTCTAGGTTTGGTGTTCCCAATACTGTCATCTCAGATAATGTTCCATTTAATAGTTATGTTTACAAGAAATTTGCAAATGATTGGGATTTTAACTACTCATTTATTAGTCCCCACTTTTCCCCAAGCAATGGAATGGTTGAGAGAGGGGTAGGAATTGTTAAATGCATTATGAGAAAGACAAGGGAAGATAGGAAAGATTATTTTGTAGGATTAATGGAGTATAGAAATACCCCAATTTCAGGCCTTGATCTTTCTCCAGCTCAAATGATGTTTAATCGCAGATTAAAAACTAAACTACCAATATCTAACAAACTGTTAAATGCTAAATTGTTTAATAACATTAGAGAAAAGTTAATTGTAAGGCAAAAGATTCAAAAATCTCATTACGACAAAAATGCTCATACACTATCAGAGCTTCAGCCAAAAGAAAATGTTCGAATACTAAATTTCAAAAACAAGACTTGGGAACCTGCTGAAGTAATTTCAAAGGCTAAATTCTATCCTCGTTCATATTATGTTAGAAATAGTTCTGGTAAAGTTTTCAGGCGTAACAGAAAACACATAAGACAGTCAAATACAAACTTTAAAGTTGAAATAGATCCTAATGATGATATAATTAGCAATTCCCAAGCTAATTTAAACAGACCTTCAAATTCTCAAATCTCACAGAATTGTCGTATATCAAATAGTAATGTGCAAAGAAAAAGTAATCGTGTTCGTAAGTCACCATCTTACTTAAATGATTATGTTGTATAATTGTGTAACGTAAAAGAGGGGATGTCATGATAATTCTGTACATTATAAGTTGGTGTTGGCAACAGTACCAATATTGATTGATTGCTGCTTTTGATATAAGTTGTTGTTGCAATGGCTGTGAAAGCTAAAGAGTTGTTATGTTTAAAACTTGAACTATATTAATCTAGAAATATTCTCCTTGTAAATACTATAAATAAAAATGAATAAAAAAGAACTATTTGTGTTCCATTAGAATTGTATTAACAACATTTGACAGTCTTAGCAAGTGCAGAATTCCAGGCCACCAAGCATTATCGAAAGCTCCTCTAATGTCTAAGGAAATAAGAAAAGTGACAAAATTTTTATGTTTACCCTGTCTAACTAGATTACAAAGCCGGATCAAAGCATCTTCAGCTGACCTCTGAGGTGTAAAACCATACTGATCCTTACTTAAGAGGCTTGATTGACGTAGATGAAAGTTGAGTCTATTTATGAAGAGTTTTTCAAGACATTTACCTAAACAAGGAAGTAGACTTATACATCGAATGTTATCAATATGTGACCTTGATAACTCAGAATTTTTAGGAATCGGTACAACTTTTGCTCTTTTCCAGATCTTCGGAAAAATACTAAGATTTAAACAAACATTAAACAAGGTTATCAGTACAGAAGGACAACTAACATGCAAATTTTTAATTAGTTCATTCGTTATTCTATCGTATCCTGGAGTTTTGTTCACCTTTAAATTTTTGACTACGCAATCAACTTCCGCACTAGAAAAGGGAACATCATCTTTAGCGTCATAAATCAATTCAGCCTCGTCACGTAAGAGCTTATGACTGAAATGGTCCTGCATTTCAGAATCACGAGGAAACGCTTTCTTCAATATAGCATGTATGAGCCGCGATGGCTCAGGGGATAGAGCGTTCGCCTTCCAATGAGGCGAACCGGGTTCGAATCCCAGTCGATACGAATTCCGCATCCGGCTTGCACTGACCACAGTGCTGACGTGAAATATCCTCAGTGGTAGACGGATCATGGGTTAGAGTCCCCTTGCCGTCAGGCTAGCCGTGGGAGGTTCTCGTGGTCTTCCTCTCCATGTAACGCAAATGCGGGTTAGCTCCATCAAGAAGTCCTCCACGAAGGCAAATTTCTCTCAATACTCGATCCAGGAGTTCCCTTGTCTTCTGGATTGGGTTCAAAATTACAAGGCTACGGAGTTGAACATTAGTAGCCGTAAACCCATTTAGTTGGGTCGGCTGTTCAACGACGGTTATAAAAAAAAAAAAAAAAAAAAAAAAAAAAATATAGCATGTATAAAAACGCAAGAAAAATTTAGAAAATCGGTTTTTCCCGATTTAACCAAGGTTGCATTGGCAAGGTATGTGATAAATGCCCCAGTGATTTTTGATATTGTGCTTACGGGACAGTTATGTTTAATTTTATGAACAAGCAGCAACGTGACTTTAAAACTAAAACAGGATTTTTAAGCAAGCCATTTTGAAGCAATTTCAGCAATTTTGAAGCAAGCGGAAAAGGAAAGCTTTGAGGTAAAAAGTTCACGGTAAGGATTAGAAGATATGTTCAGGCCTAGAAAGCCCAGAAAGAGCTAATTCAACTGTTGAACGGTTAAGCAACAAGCTAGGAAGTTGAGTTTGGAGTTTACCGAAGAGCAAAGGTAAAAACAAAATTATGAATTTCAGAAATTTTCTGCTAATTAGGGTGATTAAAATTAATATGAGAAGGGAAAAAACATAAAATGTTTGCGATAAAAACAGAGTTAAAGAAATGTTTAGGGAGATTAAAACATTTCTAAAAAACATCCAGGATTAAAATTAAATTCTAAAAACCAGTGAGATTAAAATCAGTTTCCACGTTTAAAGTGAATTAAATTCTGGGGTCAAAGAGTTCACAGCAGACAATAACTTTAAAAGATCTGTAACACTATACCTACTAAAAAGAATGTATTGGTAATGCAACTTTTCTTTCCACTGTAAGAACTAGAACAATATAAATTCGTAGTTATTTACTAACGAATAATTGATAATCGAAATATATTAGAAAAAATTTTTTTTTAAACTTTTTAACTACTTTCATGAAAAGATTTTTTTAAAAAAAGAATTAAGAAAGTTTTTTAAAGTTTCATTTATAATTTGATTAAAAAGAAATGATGCTGTTAACCTATTTGACAGTTACTCAACGAATATCTATTAGTTATCTATTACGAATATCTATTATCTATTAGTAATCGAAATTACTAATGATATAGACATATTATAACTAAAATTACAAAAAAGTAATGTTTTTTCTTGAAACAAGATCAAAATATATTTTTTTCTTTTTAAATATTATCCGAATAATTATTCTCAAAACTATTTTATTTCAAACAATATAATCTTAATTATTTTTAGAATTATTACTTTCTCTCGAAATAAAATGTATTTTTAATTTCCCCAACGTTCTTAGTTTAATTTGTCATTGAGATAAAGCATTATATTCCCAGTTCAGAAAATTTAATTGTGTTTTTAGAATAAGTTTATTTTAAAGCTTAAGTTTTTTGTTTTCGTCTAAGCAGCACTGAATTTCAAGTAAATCTCAAGACAAATTTAATTTATATTGAAATATTAAGGTTTATTTATTATTTTTAAGTTTATGAATAACCTGAAATTCAGCAACAATACCAATTTATCTTATTCCCAACTTTCTAGAATTTAATTAAATTTGGAATTTAATTTCAGAGCCTTTCTCTACTTGTAAACGAGTCTACGGTTAACATTTTAGAACTTTCTCCTCCTCCGTGTTTTAATTCGTATGATCGAGTGTTAGTGCAGTATTCTATTCACGAACAGTTAGTTTTCTCTGTTTGAAGAAAATATTAGAAAGTGCGTCTACTTTTAGGAGAATCGCTTTGTCAGTTTTTTCAGTTGAAGTTAATTAACGAATGAATTCGGAAACACCAATTATTTGTCGCAGAGTTTTTAAAACTGTGATGAGATGCTGTTATTGACTAGATTTTCTGGCAACGTTTTCACTGATTATTATAAACGTTTTTTTTATATTTAAAATATAAAGTAATTTATTGAACTAAATTTAGAATAGTGAAAACGTTTTCTTTTCAAGTAGATGCAAAGGGATAAATTTCGTTTCTGCCAAAACTAAAATAAAAAAGTAATGTAGAGGTCACATCACTTTCGAAGGCATAAAGAAAATTATCGAAGGTGATTGCTGTTCATTATATAAGTGACATATTGTATATTTTCGTTTGGAATTTGACAAAAATAAAATCTATTCTTGTCATTAGTCTTTCGTAAAATAACACGAAAAAAAGATATTTTAATTATGTTTACTTTATTTTGAAATTTTAATATTTATTTTTTCATATTTTAAAACTTTTACGATTAATCATTAGCACAAGATGGAAAAATTACCATAAACATTATTATTTTAAAGTATTAAGCATTAAAGTTTGTTTTTGTAGTTGCTATTAAAAATTGCTATTTAAAAATTGCTAAGAAATTAAAATTAAAAATCCCACATTAAAGTCATTTTCTTTCATATAAAAGATAAATTGTTATTTATTATTTTTATACGAGCTTAGAACACTCATTAAAAACAAAGTAATAAATGTATGGCTTCTGTAGAAGATTTTGAAAATCTGTTTTTAACAGAAATCTGAGTTGTAGTATTGTTGAATCACGAATAAATAAAGGACATAAATGATTGATATGAAACTAAGTAATTCATTTTTATAATAACTCAGAATTAATGGTTAATTCTTAATGGTTTGTCAACCTGAAAGCAAAATAAAATTTTTTTTAAAAGTATATTTCATATAATGTACGACAAAGTTATAAAAATTTTCTCCCATATTTGTGTGAATTTTATTTAAGAAAAATATTTGATTAATAATACGTCTTCTGTTAAATATAATGTTTAGGTAAGATTTATTTCACTAGTCAAAATGGAGAGAGCTGTATGTGTTAAGACAACCATTTGACCAAACATCAATTATTTTAAAATCTAACTTATAATAATTAAAAAATATATTTCTGTTAAGGAAAAAAGTAAACTTGGTAAGTGATGGGTTTAATGGGTAGAAGAACCATATTTACATATAATATACGTTTTCCAGTTTTATATAAACATTTCTTCCTTTCTATTAAACTTACCAGAGTAAATTGAATTTCATTTCTTCCCTCCTTTCTTCTATTCTGTTACTATATCCATGATATTGTTATTTATTGACTTTTAGTTGTTCAAAATGTAGAGAAAACATGGAAATAATTACAGAACAATGAAAAAAGGGGGGACATAGTAATAAAAAAAAATAAAAATATCAAGAAACCGAAAGAAAAAATAAAAATCTGGAAAATAAAATAAAGATATAATCTCCATCAGCTTACAGGATTATATCCGGAAAAAGGAGTGCTTTCTAATATTGTATCAATATAGCCAAAGCAAAATATATCAATACATAGTGTGAAGAGCACTAAAAAATTGAAAAGGATATTGAATTTTTTAAGTTAAAAATATAAATATATTTTGTTTTGGTTATGTTCATACGATATTAGAAAGCACTCTTTTTTGCGGATATAATCGTGTGAGCTGATGAAGAGATCTTAATTTTGTTTTCCGGATTTTTTTTAAGATAAATTATTTTTGAAAATATTTTCAAAAATAATTTAATATTATATTAATATTTTTATAATTTTTCTTTTGTCGTTAATCTTTATTTTCTATATTTTCTCAATATTTTAATTATATATATATATATTATTGTTTCAAACAGGGTATCCTGATTCTATGGATGTTTGTGCTAGAACAAATCTGTAATCATATTGCCGTGAGATCGAAACGAAAGATCCCATTTACGATGTTGATGCTTATTAGCTAATGCTCTCCAGTTTCCTTTCTTTTTTCTCTGTTAATCTTTGTTTTCTTCTTCGCTATTCTTATTAATTTCTTAAAGGGTAATTTATTTCTAGTAAAGGTTTATTGAAATATTTTTAATGTTGAGGCCGAATTACATCGTTTTGTTTGTTCATAAATATGTTTATCACCGGTCATTTGAGGCTCTATATTGAAGAAGAGAACTTAACAAAATATATTTCTCTTTATAAAATAAATTTTTTTAAAATTTATTTTTTTAAACTTTTTACATGACTGAAATGACAGAATTTCCAAAAAATTTTGTTAAAGAAAAACAAAACATCCTAAAGTTTGTATTTTTTTCTTTTTATACATATTTTAGTAGAACATAAATGACAGCGCCTGTCCTGTCATATGGTAAGATTTTTTTCTTAACTTACTTCATCAATTTATTAATAGAAATTTTTCTATTTAATTAAATTAATTTTATTTAAACAAATGCATGTTTTAAAAATTGGCTACGGCTTTAGAAAGTGGTTTTATCAGATAAAACAACGTATTTTTAAACAAGTAAATATTATACTAAAACTGTAATAGTTTTTTATCAATTTAACTGCGCGGTTTTTAATTTTACTATTTAAAATTTTAAGGAATGCGAAGATCGCTTCATTTTCGACGTTACCAAGACTTTTACGAATCTTCTTGAGAAAATGTTTTGATCATTTTTCTGTTCCACTAAGAGTTAAAGGTCATAGCAGTACATAAAAAATGTTATTTCATTTCTTTCATCTGTATTCATGCTCCACCTGTAAATTTGAGTTTAGTCAAATAGTTGAGTTTTTCCGTACCTAAGGTAAGGAATTGCTAAAAATTGAATTTTTTTCCTGTAGAGTTTCAATATACACATCAAGATTTTAGCTACTTATGTAAATGTTTGCTTTAGATTTATTTTTGATTGAATATTTCTCAAAAAGACTTAAAGAAATATTTTCACAAAAGATAGTTTGGCTCTTATAGGACTTCACATAAAATCCTCACGTGTTATAACAATTTACCTTTTGGAATTAAAATAAATGGTATTTAATGATCCACCATACATGTATAAAATGTTTTTTTTTTTTTTTTTTTTTTTTTCTTTTTTTTTTTTTGAGTAACAAATTTTATTATCAGTACAAGTAACATTAGTAAAAGTAGTAAAAATTTCTAATATCAAAAGTAATAAAATTAATAAAACAACGGTTATAAACAATGTAACCACTCTAAATTATAAAAAAAATTAATTCATAAAAAACTTTTGCGTAAATAATGAGTAAATACTAATTTTAAAATGTGAATGATTTTAATAACCATGATATTAATAATTATACATCAACGGTAGTGTTGAAATAGAGATCAACTTTGGTTTGATGAAAGTTTATATTTTAATTTTTTTCACAATTTATTTGAATGTCATATTTTAAAATACAACATTAAAAAGAAGCCTCATAAATCATCTAAAATGAAAACCTATCAATAAAACACTTGATGCAATTACAAAAGCAACGATTACAAAGAATGAAACAATTATTTATAATAGTATTGTTTAAATAATCAAATTAGGGAATTAGTTTCTTTAAATGACAATATCATTTTCTTCACTTATTCGTTGTTATTTGTTATAAAATTCACTCAGTTATTCTTATTATTTCATATATTACCTTAAAATTAATCTCATTTAATAAATAACGCTATTTTTTTGAGATGTAAATTAATTTTTTACCATAGTGATTAAATTATGTAACATTCAAAATCTAATTTCGATATGTTTTTTATAAACATGAGTAACAATAATCAGTATTTTAACGTTAGAGGAAGTTAAATATAATATTTTTTCTTAGCATAAAAGTGTTTTTAAAAATAATTTTTAACGTACAATTAAATTTTCTTTTTTGATAAATATGTTGAATATTCTTATTGGAATATATGTATAAAAATCTGTTTAAAAATTAATACTTTTTAATTCCTGGTGATTTTTAAAAAAAATATAAATCAAACGATAATATTTAGTGTATGATCTGTTAGGAAGAAGAGTGCTACAAGTTGGAAAGGAAAAATCTTACCTTTTAAACTAGTCGGCGGCGGCGGAAAACGAGAGCTGACGATGCCGGGGATGACCAGAGATGAAGAACGGACTGCCGATCGGCACCCTTCTTTTATCGGGGGCGACATGGAGAACGCGCAAGCGCCCCTTTCCGCTTGGTCGATGCGCCCCACCTCCATGCGGCGGAAGAAACTTAAGAATGATACAAAATGATACGGCACTTTTTCGTGATTTCTTATCATTACGAACACAGATCCTTTTTTTAAAGTAAAAAACAAGCTGTTGCAAATGAGATTGAAAAACATATTGAACCTACCTCTACGCTTTTAGAACACTACAAAATTCTACCCCAGTATTGTAGAGCTTGTTTTTTCTGGAGCGAAAGTTAACATTTTTGATCAACAATTATCAAATTACCTTCAACTATCAAATTTTTTCTCTCTACACTGTAAAATTTTGGTGTATAGTTGCCATCAGTTTTGGGGTTGAGGTTAACTTTTTATTACATATTATACATAGTTTTGATGTTGAAGTAAACTTTTAATACATATTATATATTTTTAAACAGAAATTTTTTAAAACTGTGGTTATCGGGTAAAAATTACATAACTGACAATATACCAAGTGTTTGAAAGAATGAGTGCGAATATATTACTAAAAATGAGCTTGTTTTTAAAGCGTTGCCATTAAATTGATACTAATGCTCATGAAAATGTGTTGTCGGTAACTACACAAACAAAAAATAAATAAAACTAAGAGTGAAAAAGTAATTAAAAATGTGATTACGTTCACTGTAAAAAGTTTAATTTACCCAAAGATCAAAAATGAAGACAACAAAATTTTTACAGTGTATGTGAGAAATTCGCAAATGCTGTTTTGAGAGTTCAAGAGAACGTTACATTTTATTTTTTTACTCAAAAATTACAAGACTTTGAAAACTTGAAATTTCGAAGGTGTGTAAAAATATGCTAAGGGCGTACGATAGAATAAAAAAATTTAATATTCGAGAACTATCAAGTGTTAAACTTAAAGTAAAAAATATCCTTTAGGCCGGTCTACTACAATGTTGAACTTTGAAGGGCAAAAAGGGCCATTTCAATTTCTGAACTTAATGAGAGCTTTTTTTTTTTTTTTTTTTTTTTTTTTTTTTTTTTTTTTTTTAATTCTAATTTGTGCGAAAGTTTTTGTAATTTTAAAGGCTTTTTTTTTTTAGCGTTTTTTGCCCTTTTTAAATAATGATTATTTGTCCATTGCTGTAGAAAAATGTATCGAGGTCTTCATTTATAAGCTCGCCATTGATATAAGGTCAAGATTGAGAAAAAGAACTAAAACATAAAATAAAACGAATTAAGAGAGATTATATCTTTTCAGATATGGATCTTAATATTCATATCGAAGTACTTAGTATAAAAGATCCAAGAGAGTTAAACCCAGTTTTCTATTTGAACTTTTACATAATAAAGAAATAAAGGATTATCGTCATTTTTTGTTGGCAAGTAAAATTACTTCTCATCTATCACTTTTCATTGTGTCCAGCATTTTGTATTCCCATGTTAAAATACTCTTTGCGAATATAGTTTATTGTTTTTTAAATCCAAGTAATTGTTTATTTTGTTATAATTAACATATGAACAGTATGTTCTTAACTTATGAACTTTAATAATTATGTATTCTAAGCAAAATGATCTTTGTTTCTTTGAAAAATATCGAATTTTAAGAAGAATGAACAAAGATGAGAGAGAACCACGGGACGAGCATGAACCAGAGCTTTCAAGTTAACATAACTTGTCATATTTTAACTTTATTGAAACCTGTTTAATTTTCTCTACCTTGATCAAAAAACAATTCTAAATATTTTTATTTGCATATCTATATTTATACTGTTTATTTTTTTAGAGTCAATTTGCAATGTGTAGGAGCTTTTAGAATTACAATTATTTCTTAATCAAACTTATGTATCGAACTGCTTTATTTTGCGTTTTGCTTTCATTGTATTTGTTTTTAACCTTTATTTTGTGTTCGAGTACTTTTACACTTACTATTAAGATACTAAGATAGTTCGTTCACCAGGAGTTGGCACTTGGCTCCGCCTTCATTACGTGGTATCCGACGATACTACTTCACTATTTTTGGGAGAAGGATATGAACAATCCTGAACAAAGTTGCTATTTGGTAATCGTATGAGAAAAATATATATTTAGCAATCTTCATGTGCATTTTTTTTAACATTAAATATTTCATAAATTTGATATTTCTCTCTTTTGAGTGAATAGTTCGTCCTTTTTGAGATTTTACTGCAATATATTTAATTAGCTAGAGTAACGAAAGGTATTATAGCAAATGATAAAGCTAATTAAATGATTGAAAAATAATTCACTGCCTTCGTTTGGCGCGCATTAAAGTTTGTCTCAATTTCAAGCACGGAGACGTTTCTCCTTTTACTCCCGCGTTGAAATGAACTTTTCGTCATGGTGAATGAACTGTACTTAGAGTGGATCTTTACATCGAATGTCAAAGATCAGTCAAAAAGCTTCGAAGTACTGCCATTTTCTTAGACTATGACCATTAAAATCTATTTGAGCCAATAGCGAACCACTAAGGTATATATTTTTGAGAATACCTATTAGAGTACCTTAAAATAAACACAAGCGTTGTACATTTGGCTTGACCCTTAAATTTTCCACAACTTTCAAGGTTATTTACTGCCATTGCTAAAACTAGAATAAATTTCGCTAAATTGCGAAGATATCTGTTACCGGCAAAGTATGAAACGCCGGTATTCGATAGAATGCCTAGGCACTGTATATGATGCTGGATGTTTTAAGGCAAGGTATGAAATATGATTAAGTATTACATACTTTCCCTAGGCATTGTATATAATACCTAGGTATTCTATAGAATGACAAATGCTATTTGGGAAAAGTGTGAAAAAAACGTACGTATGAGGTCATTATGTAAATGATTTGCATTCTCAAAAATAAAAATGTTGTTCTGAAAAAATAATGAGAGTGCCATTAAAAAAAATATTCAAAATGAGTAAAGAAAAATGAAAGTTGTACAAAACCAAATTTATGTATTTCTTATTAAGGGAAACAAAATTTTCATTTCAAAAATAAGAAATTAACCTATTTGTTGCACAATGGCAGGTTTGAATGAGTTTTTAATTACATTTCATTACACTGCGAAACGAATTCGAGATGTAATTTGTACTTTACCGGTTTCTCATTTGGCATTCTTTAGAATGCCTAGGAAATGTGTGAAATATAAATTGTTTCACACATTGCCGGCTAGTTTTAGGTATTACATACAATGCGTAGGCATTCTATAGAATGCCGAATTTCAAATTTTGTCGGTAACATATACAGTATGATGACCTGAAGTCATGAGGTGAATCTCGATCTAGAATGTATTGAGAGGAAGGGTATAATGAGGAGCAAAACATGCTCGTTAGAATTTCCGATGTAACTTTTTAATCTAAGTCGAATGAAATCACATAGTTAATAATTTATTTTGTTGTTGTTACCCTTGGTCTAGAGCTTTAGACCAAGTCCAGAAGGTCGCATCCAGCAAGTCTCTCCATCTCTCATCAGTTGCCTCACGGAGGCACCAATGCAATCCAAAAGATGAGAAGTGATGGCCGAGCAATGTCTTTTCTTTCGCTCGGAAGGCCAAACACTTTATATGGCCGGTCTTAAGTCTTGACAAAGCTGTTTGAGCAAACCTAGGACAAATGCACTGCAGGGATAATCCGGGGCATTTGGCGGCATACCAATCATTACCTGGTGGGACCAGAATTTATTTGAATTTTATGTACAAACAGAGCAAATTTTGAATCTTATTATTTATGTGTTTGACATTTCTGTCTAGGCAAGTGAGGCAACGATTCCAATGTATTAAAGTAATAGGAACACTTCAGTTCACAAACAATTCAAAAGTTATGAAAGTTTCAAGTAGATTAATGCAAAAAATTACGTAACTGTATTTTTTTAACACTCATCTTTAAAAGTACATTTTTTATGTTATGTCTACGGTCACAGTTGCTAAATCTGAAATTTTACCGATTTATAAAAAGTTACTTTGAATTTTATTATTATTTTTTTTTTACAGTTGAATGCAAAAGCTGTTAACTGAACCTTCCCAATCCATTAAATCATTCTTTGAGTATAGGCATAGTGTGAAAGATTTTATTTTTGGGAAGGCGTCATACAGTGTTTAATTTTTATGAGAATAGTTTTTCTTATTTTAAATTGAACTCTATGCACACACTTTATGCTGCACTTTTTTTAAAATCGGTGTTACAAGAAAAACAACGTACACATTGAAATTCCTTCAAGTTATGTTTTTTAATAAAAAAATAAATATAAATAAATTTTTTTTAATATTTTTTATTTTTATTTTTTTATTTTTAATAACTGGAGAACGCACTAGGTCTGCTCATCGGGAAGACTGATTGTGCAGCTCATAGGAAATAAAAAAAAAAGTTTTTTAATAAGAAAAATGGAATATTTAAGATCAAATGAAATTTCTTGAAATAACTGATTAAAAAATATGGAAAAATCAATTATAGCTAGTATATCAAATTTTCCTAAGGAATATATGCTTAAAACAAATAAAATTTGATCCAGTTCGTAACATGTAATAAGTGCCATGCACGTTATTAAACACAATCGAATGCTATGCAGAAAACGGGAAGAAAAAGTATTTATGAAAATTAATATTCATTTTTAAAATAAGTATTTACTAATATATCAATTTATATGCCTTATTAAATAATTACTATTATAAACTGGTAAAAAAAATTTTTTTTTGAATTTATTGCGTTTGAATTGTAATTTTTTTAAAAAATCATCCAATTTTTTCAAATCACTTACGCAGAGGGAAAAATCATGAAATTATTTTATCTAAAATGTTATTCTTAAAGTTATTATCAGTTATTCTACAGATTATCTAGCTAATGTGCAGATTAACTAGCGTGATTCGTTAAAGTGCCAAAACATTCTTTTATTCTTCAAATTATCTAGATATTCGACAAACTACCTACATAATATGCTCATTACCTACTAGGCATTCGTTAAAGTAAAAAACAAGACTGAAACAACAACGTTTCTGTACGCTTAAATTAGCACAATGTTATTTAATTTTTACTATTTCAAAGTCAAATTACTACAATTAACTCATTAGTTAGTAGAATCAATCACTTTAAAAATTATAATGTAAAGAATTAAAGTATTATTACAATTAAGGAAATTAACATAGTGTCATGCATTTATTTTTCAATATCAAAAGAATCAAGCTAATTAATACAATAAACACAATCAACAAATTAGTTGATAGAATAAGAGAAATATAATTTTGGACTTGAAACAGTTCATAAACATATCACTCTGGTAAATTTTGGAAAAGTCTTGCTTCCGCACTTTAATTGATGACCCTAGTTAATCTTCAGATTAGCTAGGTAATGTGCATATTAAAGGTTTTCGAGTTTTAACAGTAACGCATAAACTATCCTAAAACTTAAATTTATATTAATAAGTAAAACCTTAATTTCAAATTATTATTTATAAATTTTCTAAACTATTTAGAAATTGAAAAATAAGTTTAATAATTTTTTAAAATATAACTATCTGGCGGGGGCGGAGGTGGGTTGAAAGTGCCCCCCCCCCCGCTAGTTGCTCTTCATTTTATGAGTCCTACGCTACGCTACGTTTTAGTTTTTGACGAAACTTTTATTTAAAATCTTTTTTTCGATAGTATGTTGTAAAAATGTAAGTATGATAAAAAAAACTCTGATAAGTAAGTTCTCGAAATGTATTCGAAAATTTTTTCTTCGTATTCAATAGAAAAAATACTAAATTGAAAAAAAATCATGGAATATGTTATAATCAATGAGTTTCTCATTACTATATTTTCTCACATTTTTAAAAATCAATAAATGTGATATTTTTTTATAAAAAATGTTTTACGCCTTCGCAAATTGATTTTCCTAAATTCAACCATTCATCTTAATATTTGTTTTTCTTTTTGCTGCAAACTCAGTATAAGAGAGAAAATAAGTACTAGTGTTTCCTATATTATTGATGTATCTGAACACACTAACAGATCAATGTTTTCAAACATCATTTCATTTCGTTCAATTCGTTCATTTCGTCCGTTTATTTCATTTCGTTTCCTTCGTCCATTTTGTTTTATAAACGTATAATATGTCGTAATGTAAACAAGTCGATTTGTGCATTTCATTTCATGAGTGCTTTACATTTAGATGAGCACATTGCATTTTAGTGACTACTTTGTCATTTAAAGAAACGCAACTCCTTTAATTTAGAACACTTAATCTCGATTAGTACACACTATAAAAAGTTAATAATGCCAATATTATATGGATATTATTGTGAATATTTTGGTAACGAAAATATTGACGTATGAAAAAATAATATAAATGAGATAAATTGGAATAATAACGCGAAATATTGTAACATATCGATATATGTGACACTACAGCACTATATTAAAATTCTTACTTATTGGTTATAAGGACTTGTGGGGACTGGTATAGACAGTGTCAACCTACATCTATGAAAACAGGTATGATTTGTTATGGGAACATGGAGGACTTTGTGACTCGACAGATTTAACGTTCATCAATCACCATTAACTAGTCTTAACTAACTATCACCAGTCTTCGGCTGGTAGGGATCGAATTCACGTCCACTTGGACATGGGCCCAGTTCAAAGATAAGTCGAAGCGAAAAGTTAATTTTAGAATTGTTTATCATTTATTTAATAATGACAGAAAAAAAATTGATTTGTGGAGACTTTCTAATTGTTACATCATTTTAAAGAATGCGATTTCAAATGGCACATATAATTCAGAACCAGGTTAGATGCCTCTCCTGACCTTCTTTTTAATTTTCTTAAGAATATTATTGATAGAAAAGGTAAGGCTAATAAACTCCCGTGGAGTTCCGCTAAAAGAAAGACTATTATTTAGGTTTCATAGCCGAAAAAAACTATTAAGTCAAAAATAATTCATGGAATGATTTTTTATTTTGTTTATGATCTGTCCGAAAGGATATTTCAGGGTGCCTAGACAAATCTTTAAAAAAAAAGCACCTTTTAAGTACGTTTAAAGCATTTAAAAAATATTTTCAAGCACATTTACAAAATGCAAAATAATTTTCAAAGACTTTACATGATTATGATAAAATGACTAGTTTCTGACAAAGAACTCTTTTTCTTGATTATATTAGCCACCATACAAAGATCTAGAGATGTTTCAGTTCGATTTCAGAGGGTGGAAAATGATGCCTGCATTTGAGAATATCTTGCAAATTGCAACAGATTTGCACAAGGGAGTGCAAGTATCTCACCAAACCTAGCTCAGTAGACGCACATGCAAGTATTTCATCAGACAAGTAAAATGATTGCCGCTTTCATACGCTACGGACCGACGGTACGTCGAAATGCTTTGTGTTTGAATGAATTCTGAAAACGCTGAATAGAACAATGTGGAAACCACGCTTTCGTATAATGCGAGGCGAAAATCAACATGGTATAGAAAAAAAAAATCTTATTTTCGAAAAGGGAAACTTAAGCACTTCTTGAGAACACCCAATAAAAAAAAAGCACCATTAAGGACTTTTTAAAAACGCTACGCGCCATGATATTTTGAAATATTAGACTGTATAACGTAATACAGTCAAACATTTATTAATTCGGTAGGGAAAAAAATAGCCATAATCTAGATGTTGATTAACTTTATGAATGATTACCAGCATCATTATGAATAGGAATCCTCTTAACTCTTGAAAGGGGTTCATAAATAATAATCTTTTGTGGATGATGCAGATGTGAATAATATTCTGTGCCACAGCGAATGCAAAGTTCTGGACACTGAAAAAAATTATTTCTCTTATCTGTAAAAGCTACTAGTTATAAAATAATAGTAAGCGTCGATCAAAACAAACATTACGTTTTATGTAAATTAAAAATATGTGAATGCATTAAAAATTAAAGATAAGAGTTCTTAATTATATTTTTATTTTTTAACTTGAACTCTGTATTTTTGTTCTTTATTCTTTTTCAAGTTTGAAGGAAATTTCAAGAAGTGAATTTAATAAGTTTGGATAGCATATTAAAAGTAAATTCTTACATTAATAGATAATATTAAATAATAGTAAATTACATAATAGTAAATTCTTAATTCTTGTGACATAAGGTAAATATATTATTGTTGCTGCCGATGTGAATCAAATACATATATACGTATTTTTGACCGTCTTACATTTAAGATAGAAATTACTCTGAGTTCAATTTATAAAACATTATAACGAATTTTTAAATATGCATATATATTTGTGAATATCGTAATTTAGGGAGAAAATAACGCCTGATATTATTGTTTATTACTTTATTGAAATTAGATATATGCAGGTTTGTGTGCTTAATTTATGCTTATAAACCTTTGTCGAGTTGAAGGACGGAACAATTCAGAGAAGGAAGTCATAAAAAAATACATCCAGGGTTACGGCGGGATTCGAACCCGTCACATCCACGATTTGCACAGCGTTTGGTGGGAGATACCACTCTGGCCAGGGAGGCCCCAAAGCCTGGTGTATTTTTTATAAACATTTTTATTCCATGGCAATAATCAAGGAAACTTGGTGACACTTGGCGTTTATTTTTCCAACAATATTATAGAATTATGGAAACTGAGTTTTAAAACGATAGGAATTTTATTTTTTATCGAAATGTATTATGCCATACCTTTTGTTACCCTTTTCTTTGTCACAAATTGACAGTTTTTTTAAAAAAAAAAAACCTCCCTCTCTTCCAAGCTTGATATCACTCAAGAATGGCCCATATGGAACGAAACTGAACAGAAAGTTTAGGACAATGAAGTCACACCAAAGTCTAATATTTTATAATAGACGTTCCCCACTAAACTGTTAATTTCAGAATAGATAAAATTATTCAAAATATCGGTCACAAGAAATACCTTTAGAGAATGTGTCACAAGCTCCAGTTAAAATGGTTATAGTAAAGAGTCAATTTCTTTTCATTCTTTTATTATCAGAAATGAATCTATTTTCCTGAATTAAAATCCCGGTTGCCATGGCAACATGAATAAATATGCCCATTCTCACGTTTATTGAAAAATACAGCTAGTACCGCATTCATATTTAATGTAATGCTGATGTATAATTTTGGAGAGAGATTCCTTGAATAAGATAATAGAGGCATTTTCATGAAACGGCTTACGGATGCAATACTGCACGTTATTGTGTTGGAATAGCTCTTCTACATTTATAATCATTTCATGTGTTTTCATGAGTTATGCGTTTAAATTTTAAGAGCTGTTATAAATTTCTTGTTACTGAGAAGTAAATAGTTTAATATCATAAAATTTTGTGAATTTTATTTTAGAATCGTCTGTAAAATAGTTGTCTGAAATGCTTTATAAATAAATAATATTTCAAAATAGCCTTGAATTATCAAACTACGCATAAAATTCGTCTGAACTTTTCATGCATTCTCCTCATTGGGCAGGAAAATGAAGTGATATCTATAATAGACAAATGAGATTCATATATCTTTGGTTGTCATCAGCATTAAATAATAAAAATTACAATGGTATTTCATTGTAAATTATTTATTTATCCTTTATTTAAAGATGCCTTCGAAATATCATTGTTTGTAATTATTACGTTTCGGATTTTCATTAAGAGAGATATTTTGTATTGCGTCAAGCATAACGTTAACCTTGTTTTCTACCCAATAGTGATAATGAGATTTGCAAGAAAATTTTCGTTAATGCAATTTCAAATATCGTTAGCGTTTAAGATACTGTAGTGCTTTGCAAAATCTCTCTAATATATAAAATTAAAGTTTTAAAACTTAAAGAATTATTCATTTACAATGTTATAAAGTAATTAGATGATATTACATTAATATGCAACAATTTACAAAAGACATTTAGTTCTCGATTTACAATTAGTAAACGGTAATAAAGTTGTATAAATTTTATTAAAAATAATATATAATTTATGTAAAACTGAGCAACCAAACAATAGCAATCTAAGAAAATGATTAGGTTTAAATTTTATCACTAGGGAATCGGAAACTAAATATTTGAAGTCAATACTGTATACCTTCGATTATGGCGCTATAGACCTTCAAGGGTCTTAGCTTTTTGAACAATGTTACTCCAAAATATTCTGTTCTTCGCTTTCGATTACCAGTTCCGCACTTTTAAAAGGTTAGATTTTGTTACTTCATCGAACCATTACTTTTTTATTCTTCCAGCGAGTTTTCAGTTCATTGGTTTCCGATTTAAATTTTTTTCCCCATATTCATTCGTCTGTGTGAATTGTTTATTCTTTATCATTCTTCATTCTTTTATTTTCTTCATTCTATCGTGATTGTTCATTATTCCATCGATCATGATCCCATATTCATTCTTCTGTATAAATTGTTCATTCTTTAATATTCTTCATTCTTTTAATTTCTCCATTCTTTCTTTTTATCGTGATAATTCATGATTCCATCGATCATGATTGTTATATTATAGATATAATTAGTGATCATCTTCGATACGTATTGTAAGAATCGCGACATAGTGCAACCGTTATCTGGCATTGTTCTTTCACAGATAATTACAAAATATTTTAGGATTTTTTAATGGAATAATTTTTAATTTTGTTTGAGCAATATGTTGAAAGGAAGAAAATGGATTGCAAAGCAACTGAAAGAGCCAATGGGGTAAACCCTCAATCAGAAATAAATAAAATAAAAACCAGAAGAGATATTAATTATATATCTATATTCTGAAGTATTAAGGGCGTAGAGTGATGCTAGAGACTTTCTCACAATACACAAGTGCCATATTATATTCCTATTAAAATTATTTACTTGAGTTTTATTAAAATAGATAAAACTCTGCGAAATCATTTTTCATTAAACGTGGATTTTATTTTTTAATCTCTAAATTTCATACAGTTTAATAAAGGTTCTAAAATGGGACTATAAAATAAAGATTACTAAACTTTCCTCTTCCGTTAAAAATATATTTAAAGGTAGGTTAAGAACTATATTATTTTTCAAGCAATTTTCTGCCATGTTTGAAATTAATAGTCGCAAAATATGACAAACATAAATTTTTTTCGGAATTATGCAGGCCAATATAAAATGTGAATGCCTGCGTCCCGGCAACTATTCATTATAAATTTTTTCGCTATTCTCCAAAACATTTTCCTTTCATTTGTAATTGAAGTTAATGTGTTTCATTCAAATCAGGAAACTGGAATTCTATTTTTCTATGACAATGTCTATTTCCATGACTGTCCCTAAGTTAATAAATATTAAAATTAGTTAGCAATGCACAGTGGGCCAGAAGACCATGATCTTTCGCCAAAAGTCAAAATTAAATTTTCAACTAAAATATGTGCAGGCAGTTTTAATATCGCCCAAATTAAGTATTCATAATCATTCCAAACATTATAATTTACTTTTTGGATCGACGAGAGTACAATGTAATGAAAAATATGAAAATATGTTAAAAAAATATTTTAAATGGAACTTTTTCATTTTTATTTCAGAAATATATATATATATATAGAAATTTTACCTTACTGTTACATTTTTATCCAAGTAATTAGTCTGAAATTATAGTACAATTTTTCAATTTGTTGGATTAGTTAATACTCTTGACAAACTTATAGTTTGTATCTTATCATTTGACATTTTACAATGCTTGAATGACTTTCGAAACTTAGTTCCAAAAAGTTCCGCGAGGTAATTAGCTAAACATTTTTTTTTTGTTGTCTTCTTTGATGTTTCTTCTTTCGAAAAAAACCTGCCCAACTTTGCCCATATTGCAAAGGTGGACTTAATATACCGAAAAACAAAAATTATGTTTTTTTCATGTTTTCGCGTTATTTTGTAATTCGAGTTATTTTGTAATATTACTTCGGAAATATAATTTTCTTTTCATTTTTAATATAAAATTAAAAAAATTATTATATTTTCATTGCTATATTTAATTATTAAAACAATTTTGCTCGCCATATTTCAACCGCCATTTAGTTTTTTTGGGGGGGAATTTTTAGTGTATTTCAACTATGAGTTTAATTTACTTGCACATAAAAACCCCTAAATAAAAACCCCAAAATTTTGAAACAAATTTTATTGAAATACTAATTTTGGTCACGAAACCTTGGATGCACTGTGCAATGGTAGGAAATGAAATTAATTTTTAAGAATGAGATGAAATTATAAAGTATTAATATTTGATCACGATAAACTTATATGACTGGATCTCGCCGATATCCTGTTTCGGACAAGGACGGGGAGGGCTTTATTTAAGTTATTTTTGGAAAAGTATGAAAATGTAAGGGATGCATGCCTGTACTTTTCCAAGACGAGCACAACAGACAAATTTTGTTTTAAATTTTAAAATTCGGAATCCCTTTTTAAATTTTGGTGGTTACAAATTTTTTGCCAAGGATAGTTAGGAAAATTTTCACGATAAAGAATATCGCGCAATGTCCTTAAAAAATCATTGTATTCGTGTAAATGGTGAAAGGGGTCGTAGCAATAAGAAAAACTGTGTAGGGCAGTGGCATAAAAACATCATTGTTGTAAATACGTAAAAAATGTGATGGCCCTCACGTTATTCCACTTAATCAAGTTACTGTTAATAATATATTTAGATTAATGTGCTAATAATTGCGCATTCATCAAATTTTCTGATGTTTTTTTACCCTGCTGCATAATGAAAGCCGCTGTAATGTTTTTTCTAGATGTTTTATTTAAGATTAAAAACTATTGCTTGGTATAACCCGCAATAACATTTTTCATCGTAAGTCTTCTTCGAGTGGGTAAGTACTTTGAATTAGCCGCTGTAGAAAATGTATTTCACCTGCGAAATAAATGAAAAATAGTTTCTTGTAAGGAGGTAGTTTGGAATTGAAGGGTTGAAGACAGGGCCGGATTTAAGCTTGGAGGGACCCCAAGCTACTGAAAAAAGTTCATTTCTATTTATATACACCTAAGGAAAACTGTCATTATTTTTTACTGTTGAGTATTAACATTAAATTATTAAAAAAAATCTCTCTAAGTTACATTTTGCTTTGCTGCTCAAAATCTATGGACTTAGAAACATGAAATTATGTAGAAAATATGTAAACATTTTGATTATTAGTTTTATTCTTTTTGTGACCGTCGTTGACTACTGATGTTTACTTGTAATTTTGAACTCAATGCAGAAGTACCCAGAGATATTGATTTGTTATGAGAGCTTAGTGGACTTTGTAACCCAGGCAGATTTAACATGCACCATTTTATACATGGGTAGTCTTCGGCCGTCTGGATTCTCACGAACACGAATCCATAGCCCTATCAACCAGGCTATTGCGGCCAAATTATTAGTTTATTTTATAACAGTCGTTGAACAGCCCATCCAATTTCGAGTTTCGAGTACTAATGTTTAACTCCGTAGCCTTGTAATTTTGAACCCAATCCTGCAAACAAGAGAACTCCCAGGATCAAGTATTTGAGGAATTTTTTGCCTTCGTGGAGGACGTTCTGATGGAACCAACCAGAATTAGAGTTACATGGAGAGGAAAACCACGAAAGCCTCCCACGGTTAGTCTGACAGCAAGGGGACTCTAATCCATGATCCGTCTACCACTCATATCTGAGGATATTTTACGTCAGCACTGTGGTCGGTGCAAGCCGGTAGTAGAATTCATATTGACCAGCAGCCATCACTGGCATTCGAACTCGGTTCACATCATTCGGTGGTGAATGCTCTATCCCTTGAGTCCATCTTCACTGAGTAACAACTCTGCGGGAGGTACCAATTTTCCAATTTTATTGATTTGCTTAAATTTAGTCATCTTCAAAATGTAAATGGCAATTGTAATTTTTGTGTAGAAAAATGGAAATAAACCGTTTTTCCTCTTATCTGCAATGATTAATGAGAAGCAACCACGAGGGTTAGACAGCAAAGTGAACAAGGGGCGGAGCCTCCTAGTTTTTTAAATTTTAAAATTATTAGTTTTCAACATGCATACTTTTAAAAAATAAGAAAAACATTTTTCAGTATAAAGAAATAAAAATAACTTAATAGAAATAATATATATAAAGAAATAAAAATAAGAATAAAGAAATAAATACTGACCACACTGAGAAAAGAAAGTATGGTCAAAACTATTAGAATATAGTAATATTCACGGTATTTAAGGGAACACCAAAATACAGGATAGTTCTTTTCAATAGTGATCTGGTTATGACTTCTCTTGAAATTTACATAATAAAAATATAGTTTTCTTGCCATGATTTTCGGTAGTAAATGTGTTAAATTTTTTAACTTTATCATGATACCTTAGGAAAATAGTTCCAAACTGTGTTCTATGAAACTTTATTGTTTTAGAGCGAATTAGTACTTTTTATGACCGGGCATGAATAATTTTATTACTTCTAGTTAGTTTTTTTATAATCTCAGATTATATTTAGATCTAACATATAAATCATATCGTATATAATCTTTGTTTCCTTTATTAAATTATTTGAAGTAAAATACCAATTAAATAAAAATGACATTTTTTAAATGAGAATATTTATCTAAAAACAATATGTTGAACAAATTAGGAAAATAATAAGCATTGATAAAATATAACATTAATATTTCATACCACACTTTTCAAATCAATATAAAATAACTAAATTCTTTTATAAAGAAAAATGCTTTACAAATTATAATTTTTAGCTTGTATAACTAGTCTCTTCAGTTCATTTAGAAATAAACTATAATTCGGCTTATCTTATTCATTTTCAGCTTTTGTATATACACCAAAAATAAATTCAAAAAATAGAGTAGATATACCACAAGGACTGCAAATTTAACTGTCGGATATAAAACCTTAATTAAGATTCATTGTTTTATCATTAATATTCCTCTAATTAAATATTTTTCTTTTCAGGTTATAACGTTCACAATTACCTTAATAAACTTTCATCGTAATGTCTCTGGTTTCCGCAGAAGGAAGCATAAGAACCGCTGCTCTAGAGCATAATAATCACTAAATCGGTTAATTTTATTTTTCTCTTTTGCATTTTTATTAAATGTGTGGTAATAAGAACTATAATTTTAAAAACCAGAATTTTCGATAAACTCTTGCCTTGTGAACAGAAAAATTACCAAATGAATGATTTAAATACCATATATTTTAGTTTTGTTACCAAAATTGTTTTTTTCCTTTTTTTTCTTCTTTTTTTTTCTTTTTTTGCGAGAAGTGTCGAAAATTTTTCTCAGTCCGTTATTTTGTGTTCTAATATTTCCGCACCATTTATTTAGACAAACACTAAAAATGGACCTTAGCTTTGAATGTCAAATCCAATCATGGAAATAAGGCTATTTTTTCACACTTCGACTTCTACACTTATTTTAAATAGTAATATTACAGATAAATTATTTTTATAAAACAATGCAATTTTAGCTAAGAATACCAAATACATTTAATTTTCTTCTGTATATCTAAATAAATATTTCGATGCTATGAATTTAGAAATAGTATAAGGAATTTGAAATTAATATACCTCACGTTTTATTTACATAAAAAGTGTGAATAGCCAACAATTATTTTATATTTTTAAACACTTCGATTAGGTTTTGAAAAGCATCCGAAAATGTAAAAAAGAAAAAAAAAATATAAAGGGCTTCATAGGGCCCCAGCTCCGAATAAAACTTTAAAAAAAGAAGAAAAAAAGTGGGATCTGGGGGCCCTTGCCATCTCGGGGCCCTAAGCTACAGCTTATTTAGCTTATACGTAAATCCGGCCTTGGTTGAAGATGTTTATTCCAAGTTACCTCCTTGCATTATGATGCAGTTTCTTCAACCCATCAGTAGCTTTCTTGTCTTTATAGAAACTATCTGTATATTCTTTGGCTGTATATCGGTGAAGTCTGTTAATATGATAAACTTTTATTTAAATCAAATAAATAAATAAAAATATAAATGAAACACAAGCAATCTGTTATCGTTTGAAATCCGATTAACGAGTCTTGCTTTATTAAACTGTTTTAATAATTTAAAGAAAATAAACATCATAAATTCTTAAATTACAATAAAAATAGGAGCAGCAAACAACTGTTGAATCAACAGTAACGGCGAAAAAAATAAACGATTAAAAAAATGAAGGAATTTTCTTAGCTCCAAATGGAATAAGATGTGATTGTCGCGGAATGTCACCAGATGGCGTCATATATTGTAAAGAAAAAGATAGATTGTATTTAGAATCCATTGAAGGCAGCTGTAAGCCTAATGAACTGAAATAAAAAAAATTTAGTTATTGTTTTTGAATCGATCGCTCATCCTTGAATTTCACAGTGATAAATCTCTCTTTGATCACTGGATTCTTTTACACAATTTTTCATTAATGATGAGCATTTTAAAGCCATGATCGTTGCTAAGTCAATTTTTAACCTATTATCAACTTTGAAAGGGCATCATTCGTTTTTAGCGCCGTTGTTGTCGTTGCCTCGTATCGTATTCTGTGAATAAAGAAAGAAATTGATAAAACAAACAAAATTTGTATCACTTTTAGAAAATTGGATTTAAAATACCCGTAGGAAAGTTTACAAAATAACGAAAGTGCAATATGATTCCTTCAATTGTAAACATTGGATGGAACTATTGGATGTGAATTGTTTCATATTATTTGCTGGTGAAGAAGGAAATGTCTGCATTTTTCTGAACGAAATACAACAGATGGAATTTATTATTGATTCTAGATCAAATTTATTTTAACCTTTTGTTCGGAGTTGGGAAAGGATTTTAAAGTATTTAATCATAAGTGTAGGGAATAACGGACAATGCTCCATAACCTTAAAAATCATTGTTCCGCAGTAGACTGATCATGAAGACACGGTTCTCTGTAGGACACAGAAGTCAGGCATCACTGCCTGCGGTCGGTAAGCGGATGGTTGACCACTTTGATCTGCCTGCGTCGAGACCGAGGGCGCGCGGTATCGGTCCTCGTTAAACTGTTCTACCGTAAAGTGCTCGACTTTGCTTGCAGAGAATATTGATAATATAAGAACATGCATGGTAGGATATTAACTATTAAAAAAATACTGTTAAAGTAACGCTTCCAAATCTTTCTAATTGACTTTTTTACCAACATTTGTTTTAGAAAGTTTAACGTATCAGTTAAATTCATAAGAACGCTAAGTTGAGAAACATCAGCTTAATGTAATTATAAAAATTTAATAATTAAAGAATTTTTATTAATTTAATTAATTAATATAGAAAATTATTATTAATCGAAATCCCTTAATTCTTTCTTTTTTTTTTTTTTTTTTTGTTTTTTGCTCCAAATGCAATTGCATTTATTACTGAAGCAAAAAAATTCATTAGTTGAAAATTCTCTTCATTTTACACAATAAAATCGTATTTATTTCATCATATGCTGATGTCGCTAATTAATACCAAAAAAGATATTTAACCATTTCACAATAATAAAGCCATTTTCCAATCCGCGAGGAAAACCATTACAGCCTTTCCGATTTCAAATTAATTTAGAACCAATTCGTAAAATCGTTTTTTTCCTTCTTGTTTCTTGCTAAATCATATTCGACAGACGCTTTCAATTTTCATTTGGGGCCAAAGGGATAAAAAAGGATTTCGTTTACGAACGCTTTACTTTTAGGACTGAAGAGATTTGTGAATTATTACATATAAAATTGACTTCATTTCCGAAGCCATTTTGGAATCTCGGTTCTGAAAATGAAAGTGTTAACGGAAAATGGGTCCCCATGGTACTCTATATTGAATTGAGAAGGAAAAAGAGAGGGAAAGTTTTTATTTAAATGCTGCAATTTTCTTTTTTATAAGTCTTCGATTTCATGGTGGAAATATTCAACTATTGAAAGAACTTGATGTAAGATTTCTTTATTATACTATAGGAAAAATAGGAATAAATAGTTAGAAAATAAATCGCTTTCATAATGGACATAGATTTCTTTATATATTGAATTTTGGAAAATATCAATATTGCATGCATACATGCATTGTTACAATATTGAAAATATATGATAAATATTAAGTATAAAGTGTTTTTTATAAAAATTTTTATTACAAGAAAATCACCTAAAAATTTAAATTTCCAAACCAAAAACAAAACAAAGTAATCGTTACACAGGGCATATTTTATCAACGTATGCAGTAAACTTTAAGAAAATATTGTGATCACTGGTTACCCATTGGTCCAATGCTTTTTTTTTGTTGTTGTTGTCAGCGATAAACACCACATTTCAATTGAGGCTTGTCGGCGGATTGGTTTTTAAATTCTGCCTATTTCAAGAGGTAACCTTCCTGCTCAAGTATTAATATTTATATTAAAATCACCGTCAAGACATTAATTATAAGTTAATAATAAAAAGAATATAAAGAATTATGTAAATACATTAAGAATGACTGCTGGCAAAAAAAAAAGAATTCTAAAAAAATTATCAAACAGCAGCGGTCGCCATAGCAACGCATGCAATTACGACGCATGCGCATTGTTACTCTTGAACACAGTTGAAAAGTGTGATGACGTCCAAATAAAGTGCGCAACCTATAAAACAAGACCCATTTTGCCAATGGGTAAAAAAAGTAAAAACCTTATTAGCCTTAGTTCTAATGAACAGATTTTGCATTAACAACTATTGTAAGAATTTAATGTAGTAATATCGGTGCAATATGGGATAAAAAGGTCGGGATTGTAAATATTTATTTTTCTGGATTTTTATTAAATTGAGTGTTTCAAAAAACATGAATTTATCTTTTACGTACTTAATCTGATATACAGAATTTGACTTTCTGATGTTGAAATATAAAGTGTAGAAAATAAAATGGTTGATATGAAATTGGATATTATTATGAAAATCCGTTGCATTATATTAAAGTAGTCGTAATTAATTTAAAAATTTCAGGCATTTAAATTACAATTTTGTAAAACGGGAATTGAATACGCACATAACTTTTAAATTTAACTAATTCCTTTTTAAGATTTATTAAATTAAGTTTCTAAAAACATTTATAACGGTAAACACTTTAAAATATTTTAAAATAAAACATCCCGTCGTTTCCACGGAACAATTTTTATTAAAAAAGTTGAAATCTTTTTCTTTGCTCTTTTATTAATACGAAATAAAATTCTCCAAAAAAAAAAGTTTGAAGAAGTTCTTTTTATAGATAGACATTACTGTCTGAGAATTTTTTTTCTTTCTTTTTAACTTTCCCTCCGGGTAATTTAATTTTGTGGGGAATATCTTGTCGTAATTGGGCGCATGTGCAAAGTGTAGGGAAAAAAGTGAAACTATTGAAACTTAAATGAATTTCAGTACACAAAAGATTTTCTCTTTATCCCTACATACTAGTTAATGAATTGAATTTAGGGAACAATAAAGATGGCTGTGACGCGGAGAATCTTGTGACAAGGGATAAAACTTATTTCCTGGGAAAACATATTGAAATAAAAAAAATATTGTTAACAAATACAATTACTTGCCCTTTATAACAACGTGGAATATGTTGAATATAAGTGAATGGTTATTATAATTGAATTAACATTTTTAGGGGACAAAAAGCTTGAAAATTTAATCTAATTATTTATTTTAAAAATATTGTTACGTCAGGTTTTTTTTTTAAAAGGAATAAATATTTGTAAAAATTCTATTTTAAGTTTCGAAATTTATACTTTTGATTTCTTGTATATTTTAAGGAAAAAACTTTATATAATTACTTTTATTTATGTATATTTTAGTTATATTTTTATAAAATACCGTTTTATTTTTACTTGTAGAACTGTTTATTTTCTAATTTGAAACCAATGTCCGCATTTTTTAAACGATCTCAACAAGAAATTGTAAATATAATTTGAATAGTTCTAATTTAACGCTTTAGTTCTCCAGTCACTTTTAATTAGTGATTATTGTAAAAATCATTAAATATTCTATATTATTTAACGTAATACATTCATTCTGGACCAAAGTTTTTCTTTTTTAAAAAAAAAATTAAATACTTCTATGGGCTTATGTGCTCAGTACGAAAACTGATCATAAACCCAAGACAAATTGAAGGACAACAGCATAATTTAGAGAAAGATTTCTCAAAGATACATAATACCTATAAATTCCAATAATTAAATAAAGTTAAATACTGAAAGCTGAACGTAATGTAAAATAATGAATGCTAAATGTAATTACAAATTTCATCGTGCTCATTCTTTTTTCTATTTGAATTTTATCTCTAAAATAAAAACTCAAAACTGCCGCCGTAGCTGTTTTGGGTTCTCAACTTGTTACATTTTGTTTTGCTGCATAAAATTTATTACAGTTAAATACCTAAAATTATGAAGATTTGTAGAAAAGGAGTATAGCAGAAAAAAAAATTGACATTCAGTAGTTGTCAATTATTCGTATAGGATTCGTATAGGATTATAAGTATAGAGTTGAAATTTGACATGCTGAAAGGTTTTGTTTATAAGCTATGTTTATAAACTTGAACTAAAGTTTTATTCCAAATAACGATTTGTTTGAAAGTTATCGCAGTTTCAAGTGCTTTATTCGAGATTTTTTCTTCTTTTTTGCATTAAAGAATGATTACTTATCAATTGATTTCTTGTCGAACTATGGTAGATAAATTTGTTTCTGCTTTCTTATTCTCTGTCGCTGGTTTTATTCATAAGGTGCGACTATTAATTTCCAGCACTGATTTCACCTAAAAATATCTGAACCTTATACTCCCCGTTAATATGTTTTGAAGTCACATTTACCCGATTATAATGCGCTTCTGTATAAGGTAGTGAAAGTTTTAGTAATAAACTTTTAAAGTCTTGGAGTACTTTTATATTCTGACGTTCTTAATGTCTTTAACATCAATAACCTATTCGAAACGGGCGATTCCCACATGCACAGAATTAGGACGGTGGGCGTGGCTAATTTATCACTTTTTAAATTTCACTTTAATCACTATGTCTAATCACATATGTAAGAAAATATTTAACGTATGACTATAAAATTTTTATTTTAAACTGCATAGTAAATCAAACTTTTATTACCCCACCCACAAATAAACTGATAAAGAGAGAGTTGGGCTACCAGTTTTATCTTTTTCTTGATTAAGAACGTCTTATGCTGACACGTACATTTCAGATGGCACAAAAAGTATTTATTCTTGTTTTTTTTATCTAAATTTTTCCATTATCAGAAGGAATTTCTCAATGTCTTCTTACGGATTGATCTTTCATTTTAACGCTTTTAATGTCGTCAACACCCTTAAGCCTTGCTCCTCTAGAAAAGTTTTCCAGTTTCGGAATAATTTCCTAAATGTCCTCTTTTGGAATGCTCTTCCATTCTAACGTTCTTGGATCATTTTATTAGATAATCCATAGAAATTATAGCGAACTGATTTACTTTTTCTAATAATTACATACATATCCTAGTTCTATTGACGGGAAAAGTAGAGGATTTAATATTGTTTTGCAAAGACAGTTTAATTTATTTTGTTTAGAAACTTAGTTAATTACAACCTTATTCGCTGCTTAAACTAGAACATCCAAGATCTCGCATATTCCTACCCTTTTTCTTAAAGAATAAATAAGTAAGTAAAGAATAAATAAGTTTTTGAAAAATTATTTCCCTGGATGTATCTTTCTTTTTTTGACAAGTTTGTGGTAATTAAATAAACTCAGTTCTCCCGGCGATCCCTCTTTGAACTCCCAGAAGAATGTTTTAAAAAGAAAATAAAAGGCGTGTTTCAATTTCCAAAAACAAAAAAAAAAAAAAACATAAGCCAAAATACTTTCTAAAATACGAATTTTAACTTTCACAGAAGTCCTTTTTTATATGTTTAGGGAAACACATTAATAGTTAGTTTTTTTTTTTTTTTAAAAAAGAAAAATAATTAAGCGTTTACTCTGTTCTTTAAAAACAAGTTTTCAAATAAGGACATTTTCAAACAGCGAGTAATAAGAAGGGAGCTATTTTTTTTTCTTCTTTATTCAGTTAAGTTTTCCTAACTGTCTAATGAGAGCTCTTTTGAAAAAAAAAAAGCTCAACAATTTTCGGAATGGGACGGAAAGCCCTTTATTAAAAATGTTTTTAATTCTTTAAATATTACACCGGTAAACATAATTTAATATATTACCAAAGCTGCCAATTTGTAGGTTCGTGGGGAAGGTTTTTACAGCGTATTACGGAAATGGTTATACTATAGTTTCGGTTTTTTACACAAAAACCATCCTCGGTGTCTAAGCCATGGGTGTCACTCTTCAGTCCATGAGACTGAAATCAGTGAAGAGAAAAAATCGGTACACTGAATTTCGTCAAATAATATCTCTTTCCTGTTTGTTTTTTTAAATTTAAAATGTTTTTTCCTCAAAAATCTTACAAATATTTTCTGTTAATAAAAATAAACTGTTAAATTTTAATGAAAGCATTGTTGTTTTTAATAATTGTTGCGAAATAATCAAGTAATGATATCACGCAGCAATAAAAAGATACGAGTGATTGGATGTCGACGCCTCCTTGTTTAACACTGAACATACAATAACCGGCCATAAGACCCTCACCCTCACCTACTGCGCTTCATGCACAGATGACGCAGTCAATATGAATTTTTTGCTCTGAACTCCATGACGCTTTCAAATGTAATGTGTCTTCCCAAAGCAAGATAAAATTATTGAAAAATTCTAATCGTTGTTCAAGTGTTTCAAATTGTTTCATGTAAGCAAGAATTGTCGTGTAAACAAATTACCTTGTTATAAATGTAAGGGATTAAGTCATCATGGGTCTATTTGTTTAGGAGGTAATAAGGGGATAAATAATGCTAAAATTAGTAAAATTTAAAACGCTGAGGAAAAGTTAAATGAATCTTCTGATTTGGCTGCAGTTTCTAATGAAACTACACCATCGAGTATTTCCAATGAAGAAGTTATTAGTTCTGTTTCCCAATGTAATAATAAAAAAGTTGAATGTTCTAAAAGGGTTTATTTGCAGACTTGTACTGCTGAAGTTAAATCAGATTCTTCGTCTCAATTGACAAGAATTCTTTCAGATAATGGCAGCCAGCTTTCGTTTTTGTCTGAACGAGTTGCAAATAATTTAAATTTAAAACCGGTTGCTTACGAAGTTTTATCAGTTTATTCATTTGGAATGCAAAGAGCAACAGAAAAGGCTTATCCTGTTGTTGAATTCGAAATTTTCAAAAAGAATACGAATTTTAGAACTAAAATTACAGCTCTTGTCATTCCATGCATTACTGGAGTTAAAGTGGAACCTCCCGACCCCAAAGTAATTGAATTTATGAATAAAAATAAAATTGATATGGCTGATTCTTATTTGGAAGATAAAGATAATTTGCTGAGTATAGAACTCTTAATTGGTTCAAATTTATTCTGGGGATTTCTTTTTATATGAAAAGATAACTATAAATAATCGCCTGTGTGCAATAAAAACTGCTCTTGGATGGGTGATTTATGGAAGTAGTTATAAACGGTGTTCAGGTGATATGTTTGATTTAAGAAAATTCTGGTCACTCGATTCCTTAGGTATCACCAAGGAGTGTGAAATTTTATCTCTAAAAGATAAAGAAACAATTGATAATTTTTAAAGCAATTTAAAATATGAAAACAATCGTTACAAAACCGGATTACTTTGGAGTTCAAATCCCGATGATCTCCATAGTAATTTCTCTACTGCCATAAAGCGGTTTGATAATTTAATGATAAGATTAAGTAAAAATGAATATTTTTGACATGTATGCAAAAATTATTGAGATAAAAGATGGAATCGTTGAGGAATGTAAGGATAAATCTATTAATTCTGGTTATTTCATGCCGCATACAGCTGTTTTAAGACCCGATAAAGAAACATCTCGGGTTCGTATCGTTTTCGATGCTAGTTCGAAGGATATTGGTTTAAAATCCCTTCATGATATGTTACTGTCAGGTCCAAATTTGAACCCGAATATTTTGGATGTCATACTTAATTTTCGAAGGCATGAAATAGCATTTTCTGCTGATATTGTAAAGGATAGAGATAGATGAAAATGAGCGCAAATATTTCAAATTTCTTTGGGTTGATTATGATAATTGCAAACGTTTTAAAATTATGAATATGAAAAGGTTACCGTTCGGAGTTACCACTTCCCCTTTCATTTTGAAGGCAATAATAAGTACCACATTAAAAAATATGCTAATGACAAACCCGAGTGTGTTAAAATGTTAAATTTTTCGTTATACGTGGACGATCTGTACTGGGGAACTGATACAGTTAATGATGCATATCGACTGTCATCTGATGCTGTAAATATTTTGCAATCCGCTAGTATGAATTTACGGAAATTTAATTCTAATTCAAACGAATTAAAGAAATTATGGATTCAAAATGGTATAGCAATTAATGAATCAATTGCACATGCCAAAGGTGTTAGGTCTTCAATGGGATACAGAAAGTGATGTACTATTGATTGAATATAAAAATTTAGAGCAGTCGTCATCTAAGTCAAGTCAGTGCACCAAGCGTACTGTTTTAAAGTTTGCAGCTCAAATCTATAATCCTATTGGTTTAATTTCTCCCTTTGCTATTAAGATGAAAATTTTGCTGCAAAACATTTGGAAGGCTGGACTCGATTGGGATGACCCTCTGCCTTTAGATGTTGAAACAGACTTTAACAATTGGGTTTCTGAAGTTCCCTATTTAAAGAACTTTTTTACAGAACGGAAATATTTTGATAACTGTGATTATAACAAAAGAAATTGCGATTCATATTTTCACTGATGCTAGCACAAAGGCCTATGGTGCTGTAGTGTATTTCAGATATGCAAATATTTCGAACGAAGTTAAGACCTCGTTCATTGTGTCCAAAAGTATGGAAGCACCAATCAAGTCTTTAACATTGCCCCGCCTAGAGCTTAAGTCAGCGGTAATTGGTGCTAGAATCTATGATTATTTACACAAATTGTTTAGTGACACTTGCCAACAATTTTATTTGTGGACAGATTCACAAATTACATATTTTTGGATAAAAAATAACAACTCTGAAACCATTTGTGCAAAACAGAGTGTCCGAAATTCAAACTCTAACAGATCCTAAACTTTGGCAACATTGTCCAGGAAGTTCAAATCCAGCCGATAAATTAACTCGAGGAGAATCACTAAAAAGCCTTGTTGATGATAACTTATGGAAATTCGGACCATCTTGACTCATAGAGGATGAAAGTAAATAGCCTCAAGAAAATACTGAAATTAATCAGCAGCAGCATTTAGTTGATTTAGAACTTAGAAACAGCGTTATTTCTCATCACAGTTGCCTCGCAGATTCTAAAGAGAATTTACTGATTTTAGAAAATTACAGTTCTTTATTAAAGGATTGTGGCTTGGTCAAAGTGGTTTATCCAAAACTGTCGAAGCTATGACAAACTGAAAGGTCCATTAACTACTGAAGAATTAAAAGAAGCCGATGTTATTTTAATAACGGAGGCGCAAAATAACTATTATCAAGAAGAAATTAAAACCTTGATGAAGGAGAAAGGTATAAAAAATAACTCCAGCATATTTTGCCTTCGTCCATACCTAGATGAAAAACAGATATTAAGAATTTGTAGTAGATTGTTTCAATCTGAAGTGGATCCTGAAGCAATTAATCCTATACTGTTACCAAAGAACTCGAAATTTTCCGAGCTTTTGATCACTTAAAAACATAAGAGGTTGCTTCATAGTGGAGTTAATGTCACTTTTTGGCAGATTAGGAAAGGTTATTGGATTCCACAAGCCAGAAAACTTGTGAAAAGAATAATTGGAAGATGCGTGATTTGCAGAAAACACTTTGAGAAACCAGCCAATCAGCGTACTGGAGAGCTGCCTAAAGATAGAATCTCCACCTTTCTCAGTGGCTGGAATTTATTTTACGTAAAACATAAAGATGAAGTTTTGAAATCTTATATTACTTGTGCAGTCACACGTGCTGTCCATTCAGAACTGATTTCCGATTTGTCTACGAAAAAATTTATCTTAGCTTTACGACTATTCATGTCAAGAAGAAATAACTGTAAAACTATTTATTCTGATAATGCAGCAACTTTTAAGGCTGCTTCAAGAGATATAAGGTACTTCGTTTCTATTATTAGAGGAGAAGAATTTCAAAATTTCATTTCCTCTGAAGGCATTGTATGGAAATTTATTGTTGAGCTTGCCCCATGGTGGGGAGGGTTTTATGAACGGTTGATGAGAAGCATTAAAGAACCTCTCAAAAAGATACTTGGAAAAGCTCAACTTTCCTTCGAAGAAGTCATGACTATCTTAGTTGAAATTGAAAACGTCCTTAATCGTCCACCACTCACATATGTAAGTGATGATAAATCAGAACTACAGCCCCTGACACCTGCTCATTTTTTTTGTTTTCTGGACTGGTGAACGATTATCCATGTAATTTCTCTGAACTTATTAATGTGACTCCAACGCGAGAAAAAAGAAAAATATAAAAAATATGATAAAAAGAAGCAACTCGTCTTCTGAAACAAGTGTGGTTACGTTGGGAAAATGAATACTTGTTGACTTTGAGGCAACATTATTTTTCCAACAAACCTAACTGTGAGAAAAACATAAAAATAGGTGATGTTGTGCTTGCTCAAGGCAAAAGTAAATCCAAATTTTTATGGAACTTAGGCCGTGTCCTTGAAGCATATAAGGGTCGTGACGGACTAGTTAGATCCTGTCTTATAAAAACTAAAACTGGGGAGTATAGGAGACCAGTACAACTGCTCTATCTCTTATAGCTGAACTAAAAACTGATAATTAACCTTCTGATGATATTTTATTAATTTACTATTCCTTTAAATTTTATGCTTCAAATTAAATTTACTGTCTTATAAATAATTGATTAGTGTTTACTTTTATATTTTAGTTTTAATATGTAATGCGTTTGAAGTAATGTGAAATGTAGAATTTTGCTATTGTTTTGTGATAATTTCTTTACTTTAAAATTATCAGGTGGGGAGAGTTAAGAAAACGAAGATGTAAATTTGATTAATTCTAAATCTACCCACTGAAGGCCTGATAATCAGTCTACATTGAACCACCAAGCAGTAAGCATTGGCTTGAATTAATTGTCTTCTAATGTATAACTTTAATCTGAAGGGTTCCACCCTAATAATATGGAACTCCTTGTTTTGTTATAATAAATATTGTTTTCTTGTTTTCGATATTGATTGCCCTCCCCTTTTTGCACAGTAGTTGCCCGAACTGGATTCGGGCGACACTGGCAAGGGGTTAAAGAATACGTAACTTTAGTTGGAAGAAAATTGGCATGTCTCAAAAGTCCAACGTACTTTTGTAGATGGTCGCAAATGTAATCGGAAGAAAATTATTTTAATTTAAAAATTACGTTTAATGATGGTTCGATAGTTCACCTCTCTAAACAAAAGCTTTACCGATAAAAGAAACATGGCCGCTATTTTGTTACGGATAAAACATACTACATTCGGACCTCTCTTTAACGAAGTCGCTAAATCCCGATAATAAGTTGGTTATATGGAAAATTCGTTAAATAGAAAATCACCTTTTGAAATACTTAGACAATACAAAACAAGTTTTAAATTCGTAAACACTAGACGTAATTAAAATAGCAATTGATACACCTTTATCTTGTAAACTATTATCTACTATTTATTTTATAAATTTTAATCATAAAAAGAAATCTGCATGAAAGCAAGAATAGAGCAAAACATCATTCAGTGTTACACTATCATGCTACATATACATTTTCAACTGCGAAAATTCATATATAAAATTATAGATGCATTTATTATAAAAGTAAATTTAAACATACATTACCACATGCGTTCTTAAATTTGATTGCTACTGATAAAATCCGTTTATTTGGTCATTTGAAATGCAAACAAAAAGGGATTTTACTACTTTCTCTAAAAGTCCCCATAAAGTTTGAAATGTTCCTAAATATTTTGGGAAAGTGGATCTCAAAGAAAAGTTCGTTAAATAGAAAATCACCTTTTGAAATACTTAGACAATACAAAACAAGTTTTAAATTCGTAAACACTAGACGTAATTAAAATAGCAATTGATACACCTTTATCTTGTAAACTATTATCTACTATTTATTTTATAAATTTTAATCATAAAAAGAAATCTGCATGAAAGCAAGAATAGAGCAAAACATCATTCAGTGTTACACTATCATGCTACATATACATTTTCAACTGCGAAAATTCATATATAAAATTATAGATGCATTTATTATAAAAGTAAATTTAAACATACATTACCACATGCGTTCTTAAATTTGATTGCTACTGATAAAATCCGTTTATTTGGTCATTTGAAATGCAAACAAAAAGGGATTTTACTACTTTCTCTAAAAGTCCCCATAAAGTTTGAAATGTTCCTAAATATTTTGGGAAAGTGGATCTCAAAGAAAAGTTCGTTAAATAGAAAATCACCTTTTGAAATACTTAGACAATACAAAACAAGTTTTAAATTCGTAAACACTAGACGTAATTAAAATAGCAATTGATACACCTTTATCTTGTAAACTATTATCTACTATTTATTTTATAAATTTTAATCATAAAAAGAAATCTGCATGAAAGCAAGAATAGAGCAAAACATCATTCAGTGTTACACTATCATGCTACATATACATTTTCAACTGCGAAAATTCATATATAAAATTATAGATGCATTTATTATAAAAGTAAATTTAAACATACATTACCACATGCGTTCTTAAATTTGATTGCTACTGATAAAATCCGTTTATTTGGTCATTTGAAATGCAAACAAAAAGGGATTTTACTACTTTCTCTAAAAGTCCCCATAAAGTTTGAAATGTTCCTAAATATTTTGGGAAAGTGGATCTCAAAGAAAAGTTCGTTAAATAGAAAATCACCTTTTGAAATACTTAGACAATACAAAACAAGTTTTAAATTCGTAAACACTAGACGTAATTAAAATAGCAATTGATACACCTTTATCTTGTAAACTATTATCTACTATTTATTTTATAAATTTTAATCATAAAAAGAAATCTGCATGAAAGCAAGAATAGAGCAAAACATCATTCAGTGTTACACTATCATGCTACATATACATTTTCAACTGCGAAAATTCATATATAAAATTATAGATGCATTTATTATAAAAGTAAATTTAAACATACATTACCACATGCGTTCTTAAATTTGATTGCTACTGATAAAATCCGTTTATTTGGTCATTTGAAATGCAAACAAAAAGGGATTTTACTACTTTCTCTAAAAGTCCCCATAAAGTTTGAAATGTTCCTAAATATTTTGGGAAAGTGGATCTCAAAGAAAAGTTCGTTAAATAGAAAATTCAATTCGCTATTTGGAAGTTATTTTACGAGGAAATTTCCGAAATGTTCTTGGTTCCTCGAAAGAAATCGCAAAATAGAGAAATTCGCAAAATGGAAGTTCGTTAAATAGAAGTTCGACTGTATTTGAAAAATGAAAAAAAAAAAAATTCCGCAGTAACGTAGCTTAACCCCATAATTTTTATAAAATCATAAAATACACTAACATTTAAACAGTATTTTCTACTTCTGTTCTTCCTTCAAAATCTAGAAATTAAAGTAACAATGAAACTAATAAGAAACATTAGTTGTTTTCTAAGCCAATCTCTTGAACACATTTTGAAGTCTTTCAAAACTTATCTTCGAGATAACGTGATAAGAGAACATAAGTAAGAAATGGTTTATAAATTCCATCAGAAATAACGTCGCGTCCCAAAACTCAAAATTCCATCGCCTGTCTTGTATTAAATTTAGATAGCCAATTTCTTGTATTAAATTTTTCCTTATTCTTAGTTTGGGGGTGAAAATTCCATCCATCGGGTTGCGTCGTGTTCCCCGAAGAAGCACTTAACCTTAATCGAAAAATATGGAAATTGCACGAAACTGCTTCTGTTCCTTGTCACAATTCGCGACTGCTTAACGCCGTTTAGTCTGATTTTTACGTTAAACAGATCCTCATTTTATTTAAACTACTAGTTGGGTAAAACTATTTACACAAGGTTACAAAATGTCACACATTTAAACTATTAGTATTATTACAATCGTTGTTTGAATTCTGTTACCATAAAATTTTAATTCAGTCATTGTAATTTTGAGTTACACAGGTAATACTTTAAAAAATTAATTTAATTAAGAAATTCTATATTAAAAGTTCTTTAATTGTTTTTGTAGAAAAATAGACACTTTTGTAAATTATTATACGACATGAATCTATTTACATAACATTTTTGTAACATAACACTGAAAATAATTTTGTTACCTAAACTTCTTTGTTTCGATTATTCTTGTAAGGATAGAAAGAGCAGCAAATCTTTCGTAGTCCACATTTTTCTTGGATTTAAGAACAGTTTGTAAGAGTTCTACAGCTTTTTCTACCTTTCTTTGCACTCACTTTTGGTTCATCAATATGATCTTCAGCTTCTCCCTCTTCGCCTGCTTTGACATTATCTATGATTTCCGCATCTGTCTATGTTCCGAATGTTGCAAGGCAGCTTTACACTTGTAAAAATTAATGCCAACATTAAATCCATTGCATTCCATTCTTGCAAATCTGGCACAGCGTCAAGTTTCTTTTTCTTTACTGAGGCTTTCAACCTCTTGTTGTCCTATACTCATCAACCCCTCACTTCCTGCAGGGATCAAAAACACCCTGTTCATCCCTACTTCACATCTCCCCCTGCAAGATAAAGAAAGTTAGGGTGCTTTGTTATTAGAAATTCGAGAAGTCGAGGTTTTGGAGAAATTAATATGTTCGACAAAAACATGAAAAGTACATTGATTTTAGACAGTAAATGTAAAGAACTTTTGAGATAGAGGTTTTTGAGTTAGAGTTCAACTATAGTTGAACATTTTTAGAATGTCCACTTGTTGCTTAACCTTTTATAAGGCCCTGGATATACTTACCAATAAATTCATTATTATTTAGAGGTCATTGGGGAGCTATTTCGTTACCTATGATTTGCGAGGCTATTAGGCTGATAACTTCAGAAAATATCTAAGAAAAATGAAGAGCTTTGTTTACATAAATGTTGTTACAGTAAAGGTTAGTGTGGTTTTTAAAAAGAGAGGATTTTCTCATTTCGATCTTTTCTCATTGAGCAAATTATAAACACAGAATTTATAATTTCAGTTATGTATACAAAAGTTGTTCAAGTTTATGGCTACTTTTTTACAGTACACACAACCTTCTCACCAAAAAAAGATTGGTCTTAAAATTCAAAAGAATGATATTATAATTAAGTCTCATTTCTGTCAAGTAATAATGATAGGCAATTGAGTATCCACAATTGTTTTCATTGGACACTTCAGTCTTAAAGGCAAAGTCTGACTAAAGAGCCTTCTCATTTCAAATTTAGG